>JAVXUP010003124.1:0-84860 GCA_033070095.1 Escallonia herrerae | reverse complement strand
TCACTCACACCATGCCGATCTTCTTCTCTCTTCTTCTATCGATCACAACGTATGGTGAAACAATTAGGAGGGTAAAGAGAATGGAGAATTTAAGATGAGATTTGGAGTCAGGAGAATCAGAAGATTGAAATGGTATGAGCCTACATGTTTATCCACAAGTGCATGTGAACCCATGGATAAACTGGTGGTCCAAGCTCGGTGAGGGAAAATTTCAGATGTCACTCTCTGCGAAGGAGAATATATAGGGTGAAGATTAGGTTTTGGATACTTTGAAAGGGGGTTTTAGCAGGTCAGAATTTGATTGCAATAATGCAATGAGTAAACTGTGTAGCACAATGAGTTTGTGGGGGATACAGGCAAAGAAAGCCGATGCAATCTCAATTAGTAAGCAGAGATAACATTTTAAAAACATAGCAATCCTCCATTAGTTACGAAACTAGGAAAGAGGGGTCTAGCAAAAGTGAGCATTATCAGAGTGCTACCTTTTTCGTTTATCGTTGATAGTCATTGTGTGTTTATATACTTAACAGGGTTCTCCTCCCTCTGGTGTTTTTATACAGTACTTGACACTCTGCATGTAGATTGACTTCAGTTTATTATCTGGTTTTGTTGAGCTCGTACTTCGGTATAAATGCCTTAGAATACCATGAATTATCAACTAACTATGTGCTCTCGATCTTAAAGGACTGACCAAATTACGAGACGTTGAACAAATTTCATGTTTTACAATTCTTTCTGGAAGATATAGCAGTACAGGTGGAGAGACAGGACCATTGTGTTTTTTTAGTTACTTTGAACGAACAAACATAGAGAATTGCATGTTAAATGCATCAATCCCTGTTTTGGTGGTTCAAGGACCGGAGATCATTATGCTCCTTTACTACAAAATGTAGGTGGTCGGTTGGTCTTAGAAAACAAAAAACCGAGTCCTGTTATGCCTTTGTTTTGACGAGTTAATACTTAATACGGGTAGCAAGATTGTTCCAATTAATTTAAGCAAGGCTCCAAGTCTTGTAAATGGATATGATGTTAATGTGTTTTAAATGGGACTCGGTTAATTAGTAAAGTAGATTATATATGCAGGACTCTCTAGTCTATGATGCATCCTAAGTTGCTTAGCCACCATATAATTGCTTTACTCTAAATGGGCACTTATACGTATCTAGGTTTGGATTTATCTCTTGCAAAGCACCTCGGAAAAATTGATGGTCTGATAAACTTGGCCTTGCTTTAGAATTGAATACTTTACCACCATGCTTCCTGGTTGTTTTGTTGCAGGGCTTGGCTTGATAGGGGAAAATACATTAGTGTTTTTGGAATTCATTGAAAGTGGGGCTTCAAAACATTTAAGCGCAATTGAAGGTACTTTTAATTCACTTACTATTTTTTACATGTACATGAATATCAATTAGAAAATAGATTTTTACGTTTGATGCCTCTTTCAGTTAGAAATCTGATTTTTCATATTTGATGCCAATTGGTTATAGGCTTAGGTTCTTTTATTTGATGCCACTTTCAGTTAGAAATCTGATTTTATGTGCATACTGTAATCTTCTTGCTTAGCATGTCAAATATAAGTTTACACATAAACGTTCTTAGCTGTTTTAGGTTTCTTCCCAAGTGTTAATTGAAAGCATGCATTTCTGATCCTCATCCCAGTTAAATCTTAGGAAGATTTTTGTTTTGTTCCTTCCTCAGCTTAAGGATTTGGTGTATCCGCAGAGTCCTGTTAAATACTACGATGCAACTATTATTTTAACAACCATGATGGTAAGCCTAGAGGTAATATTCTGTGATAATAATAGTAGCAGTAGGAGAGAATGGTGTTGGTGATGAGGCTAGCGTTGTGGTTAGCGTCGTGGTGCTACCGCTGCTCTTGAGCACCAGCAGAGAATGGCCTTGGTGATGAGACGAGTAGCAGTTGTGGTTAGATTGTTAGAATCACGTGCTTCTCTTCGGGGACTAAAGGATGTGAAGTGGGGATGTCTTCAATTATCAGAACTGAATGGCTAAGTTGTTCTGAGTTTTGGGGTGAGGTGTCATACACATCGAATTGGACTGTGCCGAGTTATTATGTTAATAGATTATCATTATTGTTTCAACAAGCCCTTCGGGCCAACACTTTTGGGCATATACCACCTTTTTCTTATGGGTTGTTATTGGGCCCTTAAGCCTCTCTTTGGTATTTGCATTACAGCCTTCGCCTGACCCAACCGCCTGATTATAGCCTTGAGGTAAACTTGAAAATAGATCATGATGCAGCAGATAACGATGCTTCGCTAAAGACCAGAAAGACAGCCCATTGCCTCTAAACCACAGAATATCAAAACGCAGCCAAGTGGAGAAAACTAGAAGGTCAGCCATTGAAATTATTCAGCTTAATGTCTGGCTGCTCAACAGCTCACTTTTGAGGAAGACTTGTAGAAGGAGAGCCATCCATTGCTCATAAGAGTAGGACCCAAGAGGGAAGATAAAGTCATTGATGTTGGTGGCATGGAAGGACAGTATGATTAATGATACGCAGACATGGACGTCTAATGCGGTTTTGTTGTGGCCCGCCCTCCTCAATTTGAAAAGCACAAGAAGCACTGCACTGCACTGACTGAATCATGACCATTTGACCATATATATGTATCTTTGCTGGGGCATTCACATTATGCTGTTAAATTTCGAGGTCTTTCAGGCGCAACGGCGGCGACGGCGGCGACATTGTTTCAGTAGTGTTTGGTACTTTATGTCTCATGAAGGAGACAAAAAATGTGGAAACTTTTCAAAGACGTGTGTAGATAAATGCCATGTCTCATGATGGACCACCAGATTGGGTCTTAATATTGTAGATTTTTTGCATCCAATAACAGTCTTGCTAGGTTGTAAGTCAAAGGGGTCTTGTGGATATGCTTTGTCAAGTCCCTCTAAATTCTATGTCAATGCTTGTTGCCAAATAGGATTACTCGAGCCTTTTGATATGTATTAGGTTCATGTAGAGAGAGAGCTACCAGAGGAGCACTCATAATCACGAAGGCAAACAAGCAACTGCCTTTCCCAGGTAAACTGCAGCATAAATAGTACACGGACACAAACGCGTGGCTGCATACCAGCCCCACGCACACACAAACACTAGGCTGTATAAGCAGCCACACGCACACAAGAGCCACCACACGGCTGCACATCACACACTGCAACACTATATCCCTATATTTGTCCATGCCATGTTCCAATTGTATGACATTATCACAGCACATTCAATTTCTTTCAGTATTGGCAACATTGCATGAATGGTTTCGCTATGATTTGAGAAGAGGGCTCTCTAAGGAGTAACCAGTTGCATACAACTGCAGTCAGTTATAACCTTATAAGATCCAAGAGACCTCGTATCTCATAGAGTCTAGTAGGATTTTCAGAAAAGTCTTATTCGACTCTAGGTTTTTTCAGAAAAGTCTTCTTAGCTGAAATTAGATAAACATTCTGGGGCAATGTTGGCCATTTTGATTGGTGTTACGTTGCAGCTCTTGCAACAGTTTAGGTTGTGCTTAGGCTTTGAAAAATTTTAATCAGCTTTCTAGCTTATTAGCTTAATGGCTCTGAAACTTTGATGCTTACACCTTCACACACACAAACACACGCATTCACTCTCACTGTACTATGATTTGTTTAGTTACATGGTGTGCTTTAAGTTTGCTGGAATCTCACACACTGCTCAATTTGCTGAATTCTCACACACGTGGAGAGAGTTGAATTTGCTAAAATCTTACCCACAAAAATACACACACACACAGAGTTCAGTTTGCTGAAATCACACGCACATGCACCCACACGCACACAGTTCATTTTGCAAAGATCTCAGACACACACGTTGTTCAATTTGCTGAAACCTCTCGTTCACACACATATATAGCTTAATTTTCTAAAAATTTCATGCAAAACAATGCTGAAATCACAGACACATACTCTGCTATTGGCTGAATCTGCACTTACACAGCTCAATTTGCTGAAATCACACACTCAAACACACATATACACAGCTTAATTTGCTGAAATCGACTGAAGCTTGGGGTAGATTGATGGTTTGAGCTATCTTTCTGTCTCTCGATATGTATGTATGATTGGTTGGTGGCTGTGCGGATCGATCTCCACATATCTTGAGTGACATTGATACCATATGAAGTTTTTGAGTTTGTAAATAGGCCCTTGAAATTATCTGCTATAGTACGTATGGCTATCGTCTCGCAAGAAATTTTCTATCCTATGTGGTAGTTAATTTTCTTTTTGCCTTTCTCTAAGAAATGTTAGTTTGTAAGAAGCATGCCTCGCAAAATATCAAACTTTTTCTCTTCATAGATAGAGATTGTGCATCTTTAGATCGGAGTTCGAAAATTTTTGGATGTTTTCTCTAATTTTTTAGTTATTTATGATGTTTCTTCTAATGGGATGCTTGTGTTTTATTTACGCTTATAATTTGCGGACGCTTTTGGTTTTCTTCTCTTCACCTTTCCTCCTTTAGCTGAGAACACTTAATTCAGGGTGCATGCTTGTTATGATGCTTGCATAAGGCTTAGGTTCTTTTGTTGCAGGGCTTGGCTTCATAGGGAAAAATACATTAGTGTGCTTGGAATTCATTGAAAGTGGGGCTTCAAAACATTTAAGTGCAATTGAAGGTACTTCTAATTCACTTACTATTTTTTTACATGTACATGAATATCAATTAGAAAATGGATTTTTATGTTTGATGCCTCTTTAAGTTAGAAATCTGATTTATGATATTTGATGCCAATTGATTATAGGCTTAGGTTCTTTTGTTTGATGCCACTTTCAGTTAGAAATCTGATTTTATGTGCATACTGTAATGTTCTTGCTTAGCATGTCAAATATAAGTTTACACATAAACGTTCCTCATTACATAGGCCGAAATTGTGTGTTGTTCTTGTTTTGTTATTATAGAAAGTGGAGAAACTTCTCTAAATATAGAATGAACTGAATTTTCGAGGTTAAATCGTCCAATTAAATTGGATTCCATGGTCCAATGAATTGAAATCCTCACATAAACCTGTAGTGTGGCTTGAGCAGTTAAAATTCTATGGCCAATAAACTGAAATCCTCACATAAGTCAATAGTGTGGCTTGAACTGGTAAATTGGATTATGTGGCCAATTAAACACTTGTCACCAAAAGTCCATCTCATAAAGTTTAATGATGTTGTGTCAAGACCCCAAGACAGATTGATAAGTCATTTTACTACTAATAGAGCGTATATGAGAATTCTGCTAGGCTACATCATGCTTCTTTTTAAAAATCTATTTGGTGTATCAAAGTGGCTCCCTAATCAAATCATTTAACCTGAAATGCTGTAATTATATGGTATCCATAAGTGACAACTGATGGAAGCAAAGTCTAGTTACCTTGTGTGGTAGGTGAGTGGGGTATATCTATTACCTTGTACAAGTAACTTATGTTTTCCTTTATTCACATAGATAATGATTATGCTTCAACTAATTTATTACTTACATGAAGGAACCTAATATGGACAAAGAGTGGCTTAACTTCCCAAGGGCCTCACAAGCTTATCATCAAGGTGTTAATAGATTTCTTGATTTCGCATTCCGTAACGTGGGCACTTCTTCTGGAGAGATTTTGTGTCCTTGTACGAGGTGTGTCAATGGTTTATTCCAGAAACGGGAGACAGTCGAGGAACATTTAGTTATGAGAGGATTTGCAAATCACTATAGAATATGGACAGATCATGGTGAGGTTATTCACGGCGAGGTTCAAGGTGAAGGTAACACGCCTTTGAATGATGTTGACAACAGGGATCCTGTACACGAAGTTGAAGTTGATAGAATGCCTGAACTAGTTAACGACGTTCTTAGAAATCAACTTCAAGATGATCCTTGCACCAAGGCTGCAAAATTTGAGAAGTACATGAATGAAGCAAACCAAGAATTGTATCCAGGATGCAAGTCAGAAACTAAGTTGTCTTTCATTGTTTGGCTTGTTAATTTGAAGTGTACTAGTAAGTGGAGTGACAAGTCATTTGACATGTTGATAGACAAATTAAGAGTGATAATTCCTGCCGGAGAGCAACTGCCAGCCAACTATTATGAAACAAAAAAATTGATCGGAGACTTGGGGTTTAGTTATGAAAAGATTGATGTGTGCCCAAATGATTGCATGTTATATTGGAAGGAGAAAAACAAGAAGAGATCTTGTTCAGTTTGTAAGGAACCAAGGTGGAAGACGGTACAAGGCAAGCCAGATGACACGACTGTAGTTCAAACCTCTAAGTCAAAACGTCATAAAGTTGCCGTTAAACAGTTGCGGCACTTTTCATTAACTCAAGCTTTACAAAGGATGTACATGTCGCCCGAAACAGCAATTGATATGGTATGGCATGATAGAAACCGACGAAAAGATGGGGTAAATCGCCATCCTGCTGACTCTCTGGCTTGGAAACACTTCGACGAAATGCACCCATCATTCGCTTCTGACCCTCGCAACATTAGGCTTGGTTTGTCAACTGACGGTATGGATCCTTTCACCCACGGCTCGAATCATAGTATATGGCCGGTGACTATGGTTGTTTACAACTTACCCCCGTCAATGTGTATGAAGCAGTGTAATATGATTATGCCATTGTTGATACCTGGACCGACTTCCCCGGGGAATGATATTGATGTTTATTTTAGACCATTGATTGAGGAGCTTAAGGCCTTGTTTGCTGGGGTTGAAACATATGATGCTGCTACCAAGACTACATTCACAATGCGTGCAGCAGTTTTATGGACCATTAGTGACTTTCCGGCATTGGCCATGATTTTTGGATGGAGCACCAAAGGTAAGTTAGCCTGTCCAGCTTGTCTAGGAAGTACGTACTCGGAACGAATACGTGGTAAGCAATGTTACAATGCACATCGTTCTTTTCTAGAGTTGGATCATAAATTTAGACATGATAAACGAAGTTTCAATGGAGAATGTGAGTTCAGGGAAGCTCCTGTCGTACCTTCTGGTTTTGATGTAGCTGAAATGATAAAAGACATTGATGTCACTTTTGGGAAGAAAACTAAACACACCGTCCCCAAAGCTGCCACACATAATTGGAGGAAAAAAAGTATTTTCTTTGAATTGTCATATTGGAAGACCCTTCTCCATCGTCACAATTTAGACGTAATGCATATTGAGAAAAACATTTGTGATAGCCTCATGGGAACATTATTAGGTCTAAAGGGGAAGACAAAGGATAATCTTAAATCTCGACTTGACTTGCAAGATAGGAATATTAGGGCAGAATTACATCCTAGACCAATTGGCACGTCGGGGGATCGATATGAATTGCCTGCTGCATGCTTTACCATGTCAAAGGATGAGAAAACCAGAGTTCTTGAAATGTTGAAGAATGTTAAGGTTCCGGATGGTTATTCGGCAAATATATCTAGATGCGTCAATATCAAAGAGCGTAAGATCTCGGGGTTGAAAAGCCATGATTGTCACATATTGATGCAACAACTACTTCCACTAGCAATTAGAGGGTCACTTACGCCGCATGTATGCTCTGCTGTTATTGATCTATGCCATTACTTTAGAGATCTGTGCTCGACAAACTACCGAGTAGAAGACTTTGAGCGGCTGAACAAGAAGATTACAGAAATTATGTGTCGTCTTGAGATGATATTTCCTCCATCCTTTTTTGATATAATGGTGCATTTACCGATTCACTTGGCTGAAGAAGCTAGGCTTGCTGGTCCAGTGAAATATCGTCAGATGTTCCCTTTTGAAAGGTTTGGATTTTAGGTTATATATGATTATTTTACTAGTGTTTCTTTTATACAGTTGTAGATATTTGTGGGGTAATATGTTTTGATGCGATATATATAGGTATATGTACAAGATTAAAGGGTACATTAGATGTAGAAGTCATCCTGAAGGGTCAATCGCAGAAGGCTATATTGCAGAGCAGTGCCTTATATTTTGCTCAAGATACTTACGAGATGTTGATGATTCTTGGAACCGAGTCGGAAGAAACAACGATGGATACATTGTACAAAGGGCAAGCTTATCCGTATTTGAACAAAGAGGTCGCTTTCTAGGGACTCCTTTGCATATTCCAATTGATTGTAAGGATAAAGAGATGGCTCATCAGTATGTGTTATCCAACTGTGATGAGGTTGAGAAGTACATCAAGTAAGAATGGGGTCATACGTGTTGTTTACTTAAGTCTCGTAATGATCTACTCTATATCATTGCCCTTTGTTGATAGGTGTATGTTGCAGGATTTGGAGAGACACTAGTGAACTAAGGATGAGAAAGCGTAAAAGAATGATGCAGTGGGATGTTGATACAGCACAAAAGAAAGAGTTTCCGTTGTGGTTTAGTGATTACGTGAGGATTTAATATATCTAATTCATATTACACACAGATATATATACCCATATGCAAACATATATGTATCATAATATGATTTCCTTGGCTTAATGTCTTTGTAATCGCAGATTAAATCCGTAGCAGATGGGGCCTCCAAAGAACTTAAAGCCCTGGCACGGGGTCCAAATGATATATGCAAGACAGGGAAGGGCTACTTAGTTAATGGGTACCGATTTCATACGGAAAGCCTTGAGATGCAACGTAAAACTCAAAACAGCGGCATTTTTGTGACTGCAATGACCCGTGGATATTCCTCGTCCAAAGACACGAATCCAGTGGATCAACTTTTGGAATACTTTGGTGTTCTTGAAAGCATATTAGAGTTAGATTACTATGGGGTTGGCAAGGTGGTGTTGTTTAAGTGCAAATGGTACGACGTTAAATCACGCGATAGAGGGATTAAGATTGATCGCTATGGGTACACTCTTGTGAACAAGACAAGGTTTGCCTTTCAGACAGATCCGTTTGTATTTCCCTCTCAGGTAGAACAAGTGTTTTACGTTGATGATGAAAGGGATAATGGTTGGCGTGTTGTAGTACGAACAAAGCCCCGAGACTTGTGTGAGAATGTTGAAGCAGAGCCTGAAATTGACAATGATTTGCCCCTTATGAACTCAAGTCCATTGCCACAACCTGTAGAGGTAGATATAGACAGCATTACTTGGCTTAGGAATGACGTAGAAGGAGAGTTAGTTGACACAAGGGATATGCCAAACAGACAGAGGCGAGGGCAGTCCAGTCACCCAAGTAGCAGGAGAATAATTGGTGCTTTTCTTAATGACGAGGAAGGAGAAAATATCAATTCTGAGGAAGGTGTTGAAGAAGATGGTGATTTTGATGATGAAGATGAAGATGAAGATGAAGATCTAGATGAAGATGAAGATGAAGATGAAGTTGAAGATGAAGATGAAGATCAAGATCAAGATCTAGATGAAGATGAAGATCAAGATGAAGATCAATAGGAGGATTGGAACTGTACATATAAGTGATCGAGTGTTTCATAAATGCATGTGTTTCTGATAAAGACTCATTTGCGTTATGTTTTTGCATGCTTATTTGAATCAATGTCATGATTGTTGAAAAAAGACATTCCTTTTTGTAACAATGAAGCATAATGCCAAAGGGTTTCTTTTCTTTTATGCTCATGTAAATTTTGCCAAATGAGTTAATTTTATTTGATGTATCATGTTAATATATGAGACGTGCATCCATTGTATATGCATAATGCGACCTTTTCAGTTGGTGCTTGAGTTAATGCTTGCCCTACACGCAGAGACTCTTTTCACATGGCTGGACGGCGACGGCGACAGTTACATGCCGAGGCTGATATACCACGGGCTGAAGACCAAGATTCACACACTGATGGTTCATCGACGGAGGCCTATGATTCACAAGTCGAGGGTTCAGCGACACAGGAAGAGGGTTCAAGCACAGGTTTTAATAATGTTACTTCCTATATATGTAATGATTCCTGAATGTTCTAGATTTTATTACTCCTGATTCACCATTAATAGTTCAGGAACTCTAGCGGATATTTAGGGGTTTTTTCAGTCAACACATGAGTTGTTAAGTCCATTACAGATATACTTATCAATTTCAGTTTATTGACGCTGTTAAACTGTGGACATGTGGTTTTCATATATAGATTGCAATTTTTGCTTTGAGGAGACTATATGAAATTTATTTCTCGTTCTCGATCTTTATGTTTATCGTGAGAGTGGGTTGTTACAAACTGTCTTCTATCTTGAAGGATATAGAATCTTTTGGGTGGGAACTGTTTTCGGTTTAGCTCCACACTAGTGTGACCCCCCTGCACTTCTTAAGGTTTGGGTTAGAGACATAGATGTGACCATTGCTCATCCATTGCATCTTTGTCTGACACATCTCATAAGGGCAGCATTATTAGTAAATGACCAAGTGAACACAAGCTCTTTCTGCTTAAAGTTAGGTCCTCCGAAGAGTATGCAGCTGTGACTAGTCTTAACCTTTTAGAGAGGTTGGAGTTAAATACATTATTAGTAGGTTTTGGAGAGAGGGCAGAGGACACTACTTAGTACTTGCACAGTCTTAACCTTTTCAAAGACGTGTAGATAAAAGCCATGTCTCATGATGGACCACCAGATTGGGTCTTAATATTGTAGATTTATTTGCATCCAATAACAGTCTTGCCAGGTTGCAAGTCAAAGGGGTCTTGTGGATGTGCTTTGTCAAGTCCCTCTAAATTCTATGTCAATGCTTGTTGCCAAATAGGATTACTCGAGCCTTTTGATATGTATTAGGTTCATGTAGAGATAGAGCTTCCAGAGGAGCACTCATAATCACGAAGGCAAACAAGCAACTGCCTTTCCCAGGTAAACTGCATCATAAATAGTACACGAACACAAACGCGTGGCTGCATACCAGCCCCACGCACACACAAACACTGGGCCGTATAAGTAGCCACACGCACACAAGAGCCAT
Source organism: Escallonia herrerae (assembly GCA_033070095.1). Taxonomy (NCBI): domain Eukaryota; kingdom Viridiplantae; phylum Streptophyta; class Magnoliopsida; order Escalloniales; family Escalloniaceae; genus Escallonia; species Escallonia herrerae. Next base: position 73,989 of record JAVXUP010003124.1, on the reverse strand, counting down.
CGCACGGCTGCACATCACACACTGCAACACTGCAAAATACAAACGTCACACACACACACACACACACACACACACACACGCTGCAACACACACATCACACACAAACACTTACACGCCGTAACACAGCAAAACACGAGCAAACACACGCACGGTGAAAGACGCACACATATACAAGTGCACAAGGCTTCACACATCACACACACGGCAATACACACAATAACACAGCGACTCAGACACCCTCACACATGACTGCCCAGCAGCCTACACACACGCATCACGCACACAAAACAGCACACACAGCAATACACATACTTTCACATATGGCTGCCGAGCAGCCTACACACACGCATCACACATTCACGCACAGTAATACACTCAGCACCACGAGTGCCCCCACACACATTGGATAAACACACACTACCCATCTACAATTTGCCACTTTCAACATAGTCCTCTAAATATTTCATGCACCACTCAATCACAGACACCTCCACTAATTAATAAATTCAATTTTATATAAAGAATGGGAGACTTAACGGCATGGACATGAGATCATATCCAGTGTCTGTGCGCTCTCTCAAACCAGTGAAGGCACATTGACACTTAAGGTCACTTTACACTTCACTCCCGCATGGTCCTTATTCACTTCTTTAACATTTTGCACAGCTGAGCTTTCGGTGCTTAATTGTGCTGATATAATCTCGTAATTTGTGTCTTTATGTTCACTTATACTTCAATGTCTAGATTTATTTGACCTGAAATAGTTATTGGGTTTTTGGGTTTGGTTCTTGAAGTTGAGTTATGGCTGAATTCAATGTACTCTTGCAACTTGTGCTTCCGGATTCATTATCTGGTTGTTTATACGGTATGCAGTGCTTAAAATTAAGGGTCTTTTAGTTAGGAGTAGCTGGGGCATATATAACTAGAAAGAGACCAATTTATGGTAGAAAAATGAGCCTAATGGCGTGGGTGTTACCGCTGGGTTGATGTTAAATTGCTTGCATCAAGCGAAAGATACTAATTACATATCATTTCAGTTCGATACCAAGTTTCCGGCTCATTCTAGGTTCAGTTGGATGACAATGGATGAAAAAATGTTTTCTTTTTAGGGTAAGTGCAGTTTACTTTCTAACCAGTTGTTGCATGAAATCTCAAATAAATTAGCCATTCAAAGAAATCTTGCTTTGTGTTTAAGTAAATTACATTTTTCAGCGCGAAAGAAGGCCAGAGGACCCACTATGTGCGCAAATGTGTGGGCAAGAGAGACTCAAAAGTACGTGGGGTACAACAATGTAGGCCAGATGTATACTGGTGCTGTGAAAGAGATGACTGCATGGCTTGGAACCCTAGTGCGAAAGCACAATATCTTTCCGATCCACAAACCTTTCTTCTCAGATTTCACCAAAGATGATCTGGAAGTTGCTTGGGCTGAAATAACGGTATATTGATCTTTAAAACACATAACTCTTCCTTTTATGCTACTGTTCTAATTAATTGCCCAACCATTTTCCTTTTTTAAATGGTAATCACATGCACTAACTAATGCATCAACTATATTGAATAATCATGATGTTAACTCCAAATTGGTTTTGCTCTATTTGACTCTTACATTATGCTTGCAGAAACGATACACAACAGACAACCCGATGGCAAAAAAGCATATATTTGAGAGGCTTGACAACATGTGGAGAGGTTGGAAGTATGATTTAAAGAAGAAGTATTTTATAGAGAATGATCGAGCCAAATCCCTGAGCAATATGAAAGACTTAAGGGTGGACAAAATCCAGTGGGAGACATTAGTTAACTATTGGTTAACTAGTGAAGCAAAGGTAAATGATTAGTTATGATAATACACTTCAGTGATTATGATGCCTCATCTACTAACGAAAATACAAAAAACAGAAAGAGTCAGTCCAAAACTCAAAAAATCGGAAGGGAAACTTGATAGGGCATACACTTGGCTCAAAGTCTTTCCCTAGGAAGCATCACGAACTGGTGAGAACATTTAAAATGCATAAAATATATGCCATGTATATATTCTGTGAATGACATGTGCTTCTCTCTATTGTTTTTTACTTAGCAGTACTTGAAGGATGGAAAAAATCGTTCTCGAACTGAGATGTACGTAGTGTCGCGCACTTGCAAGGATGGGACTCCGCTAGAATCTGCAAAAGAGAAGTTGGTAAGTCCTAGTTATGTAAATGAAAGTGTGCAAGTTTCCTTGACTACATTCACTTCTCAAGTCTGCTTGCAATCTGAACTTCTTCATCTATGTGGCTTTCAACCATAGTTTTTGCTACACTACTTAGCGAAATCACACCATGAATGCATGAAGCTTTGAACTCATTAAACATGTGTTGATGTTATGAAGTGGCTTGAGCAAAAGCCTTGTAACATAGATACATACAAACCAGAAATTACGCTAACCAAAAATTAATGGGAGACTATAATAAGCAATATGATAAACTCTTTTTCGGTTCTTTTCCTTTCTGTCTTCGTGCGTAAAAATTGCGCAAAAAACGTGATTTTATCTAAGCTAGCTACTCAATAGGCAATGCTCAATGATGAAAACCGTTGGGTTTACACAGTGGGTGATGGTGGAATGGCATCAATTCTTGAAGATAAAAATAGTCAAGCACGCAGAACCGTACATGTTGATGCCAATGACAAGACCTGTCTAGACTTTTTCTCGTCTTTCACAGCGAAGGCATGGACGAAAAAACACCTTAAAGGGCAAAATGGCACATTGGAATGCAGCAGTTACATACCTCCTTAAATCACTCTTTATAGCTTTGTTCTTTAGTTGGTGCCATCAGTCTTTCTTGAGGCTATCTTGTCTACTCAATAGCGTGAATTTTCAGAGGGTTTCTTGTCTACTGAATGTAGTGATATTTCTTGTCTACTGAATGTAGTGATATTTATCTTGCCCGATATGTAACTCTAACAGGAAACCTTGCTAAGAAAAAGAGAAGCATTTATTACTGTGCTATTAGACTAGTCGCCTTGTGCATTTGGTTTTGTTTAATAGTATTTAGAGCCTATTCTATGTTTGGCACCGTCTCTACTACTTATTGTGCTGAATCGATTGGAGTCTTAAGTCGATTGATTAGCTAGAGGATTATGCCGAGGAGTCGCTTCTTTTTAGGAAAAGATATATGGTGTTGTACATTTATTGGAGCAAAGCTGGCAACGTGACGTCTATATATAGTTGGCGCAATTAGGCCTTTGGTTACTTGCCAACACGTGATTTTTCTCTTGTAGGATGAGATCAAGAGGAAACAAGATGCCGCTGCAATATCCGAGGATGAAAGCAATATACTTGCTACCGGCCGCGATGATATACTTTCACAAACTTGTGGAAAAGACGGCCATGGCAGAGTTCGTTGCATGAGTTTGGGAGCCAACATTACAAACATCTTTGGCACAAACAAAAGGATTAGTGTCGAGCCTGCTCCAAGCATTATGGAAGAGCTCGTTATGCTGAGAGAGAGAGTGGCTGAAGTTGATGCTATGAAGTCTCAAGTAGAAGAACTTCACAACATGAAGTCGCAGCTAGAAGAGTTTAATACCATGAAGTCTCAACTTGCAGAATTCAATAGAATAAAGTCTAATATGGAAGAGTTCAAGTCTAAGATGGATGAGTTTGAGGCCAACTTCATGCAAACCCAGAGCCAAAATGTGAGGCCTTTCAATTGTCAGGCAAGATTCATCACTTATTCTTTTCCTGCTCTTAAACTTTATGAACGACCGTGACCTTTGTTGTTTCCATTATCTCTCAACAACACTAGAATTGTTTATGCTTTAGATTAACAGTAGAAAATTAGGTATAACTAGTGATAGCAGCCCGTAAGTACTAGATATGGAGGCTCTAAAGAAACCATGTTGTTGTGCACCCCACCCATTTCTTATTTCTACTTCCTCTTTGGAAATATTAACAGAATGTGCAAGCTCTTATTAGCTTTTGTTGATTGACTGTTGATGACGCACATGCCGTGCCTGCGAATTAGGGATACTTACAATATAACTACTTGTATCTAGTTAGGGGTAAAGCTATGGAATTGGTTTTAACTGTCAATTCCTGCCTGGTTGTAGTATTTGTGTTTTTCTTACGACGCTCTTACCTATGATTTACCTGAACGTTTTGAGTTATCGGGGAAGGTGTGTACAGGGAATGAATGTTTTGACTTGGTATTGCTCAATAGTTAGAGCCAAGCTAGTGGGATGACCTGATAATGTCATTATATGATTAGTTTAAGAGAGTCCAAATCAGTTTTTTCTACTTGTAAAGATCATCCCCTTGTTCCTATATTTGTTTGCTCTTTGCAAATATTAGCAGAATGTGCATGCTCCTACTAGCTAGCTTTTGTTCATTGAATGTTGACGATGCACATGCCTTGCCTGCTATTTAGGGATGATTACAATATATATCTCCTTAACTTAAAATATAACTCGAATTATTTTGTACAACCTCTCAGTCATTGATGATGCTTTGTTTCATTTCGTAGGATGGTTATGATGGCGAGGAGCAAGATGCAAGCCCTGCGAATGAGGACTAGTTCCCATGAGTTGCTCGTGGGTGGATGTATATAGTACCAGCTTGGACAGGATTATGATATGGAGATAGCTTTTGAAATTAAGTGCTAGGACAGGAATATGATATGGAGATAGCTTTTGAAATTAAGTGCTAGGACAGGATTAGATATGGAGATAGCTTTTGAAATTAATATGGAGATAGCTTTTGAAATTAAGTGCTAGGACAGGATTAGATATGGAGATAGCTTTTGAAATGAAGTATTGAGATTGACGCTTTTGTATGGAATTTGGGACACAAATTATTGTTATATAGCATTGTACTATTTATGCAATTGAAAACATCTTTATAATATTTCAGTTGCAGAACATGTTTATGATATTTCAATTGTATTTGCAGGTTATTGTGATAAAAAAAGATCCAGCATTCGATTAAAAGAAAAAAAAAAGAGCACATGTACCTACGGTATAAACCGTAGGGAAAGGTTTGTGTCCTATTTTCTGGGCATTAATCCCTACGGTTTAAACCGTAGGGAAAGGCTTAAAAAAAAGGCTATGGTTTAACTTTAGCCTACGGAATGTACCGTAGGTATAGCTTAAGGTACCTATAGGGTAAGCATATCCCTACGGTATTGTCCGTAGGCATAGCATTCAAAAATAAAACTTAAACCTACGGTTATACCGTAGGCTAATCCTACAAAAACCGTCGCTATAAGTGGGTTAATACGAATTCGGCATAGGTATATAGGCTACGGTATAACCGTAGGGATAACCTTCAACCCCGTAGGCATAGATCTAGGGCATCGCCATTTATTGCTACGGTAGAGTACCGTAGGGATAGGCTATGCCTACGGGACATGGCACCTATACCTACGGTACTGTACCGTAGGCATAAGCTGGTTTTCTTGTAGTGACGTAGATACCTCTTCCTTAAGAGTTGACTACTGAAGATCTGGCATGTAGTGGATTGCATGGCATTTTAGGACCGGGACTACGCTATAGCTTGCAAGCAAAAGTCAGCCTTCCATTCTCAATCATAAACATTCCCTGTACTAACTGTCACAGCCCTAGTCATTTTTGGACTCTCAATGGACCTGGTCAAGCCTCTGGCCACACTATTGTAGAGCACCCATCTAGTCTTCCCTAATCCTTTTGAGGAGCAGGTCCCTTCCAAACAAATATGTTATGCCAGGCCCTAGAGGAGTTTGGGGTAGGTCTGACCTCAGTGAAAGGTTTCTTTTCGCAATATTCAGGCAGAAAATACTTGGGTGGGAAAGAGTTTGGTTGATTTAGAATTTTCCAAGCATGGCCCTTTGGAGTTTGCAAAGGGTGTCCATTTAGTGAAGTGAATCTTTTTCTGATCCTCTCGATGGCCCCACCAAAAGTTTCTCAGGAACTCTCAATTTCAAGACATGGACTATTATGCAGGCAGAAGGTAGAATGGGATGGAAGCTAAAGGAACTTGAATTTCCAGGATTAGATTTAATATAAGACATTTTCTTTAAGGAAACTGAGGGCAGTTCTTTTATTATGGAATCTGAGTTCAAATGTATCACATGGACCGAAGCCCCAAAGAGCCAAGTCAAATGTAGGACATTAAAATGTCGCTAAAAAGTGGGTTAGTGCACAGTTATGGTAAAAGGACAAGTATTATGGCATTCATCATCATCCACACAACCAGTGTGAAGACATTAACGCGGTAAACCTGCTATTTGGCAACCGAGTGTTGCAAAAGTAAGGGTAATTAGTAGTTCTAGCAAATTCTGATATTTAGAAGTGAGCAGTCAATGCAAAGGAAAAACTCAAATTTTCTTGAGAATAAGAGGTATTTAAGGATAGGAAAGTGCATTCAAGCGACCGATAATGGTCACAAATGTTGTCCTTTCTAACGCCTGATGGGCATTCAACTCACGTGAATTGGTTGTTAATAGTGTTAATGTGGTTCGTCTTAAGAGTGCGACAACTACAAACTCTCTTGCATAACAGCATAGCAAATTCTTGTTCCATGAACGTAAAATTTTAAGTAAGTGGATGTTTGAGGGGACGGTCAAATCTAGTTTAATCTAAATTAAATCAGGAATTTGGTAAAAAAGATTAAAAGATTTAATATGTCTTAAAAAGCTAAAAGTTGATTTAATTTATATTCCTAAAAAGTGAAGATTCTGAAACAGTCACTTTTCTCATAATCCACACATTTCTCACAAAAGAACATCACATACCTTTTAACTAATTTGAAAAAAGTTATCTTATTCTAAGTACTAATGCGAGATTGCAGGTGTTTCTAATTTAAAATCAAAAGTAAACAACTTTTGCATGTGGGTGACAATAACTTTTTTGATAATTTATTCGTCTATTATAGTTATTTACAGATAAAAGTTATGTTGGCATTACTTCACTAAATGAATATAAGAAATTTATTTACTAAATGTCCTCTTTTGTCATTTTTTCATAATGGCACTGATCTAAGTATTTTTTTTTATCTAAACACTTTTTATAACTCTAAACTTATTTACAACCATTTTGTCGAATAACAAAGTGATTCTACTTAAAGTAAGTTAAATCTGATTCTGAAAACCGATTACAATAAAAGCTGAAATGTGCTTTTTAAAATTGATGCCAAGGAAAGGGTTCGCGGACGACGTGGAGGTGCCACAAGGAATGCAGTCCGAGTCAGATGCCAAGTATGTTGATGTGAGACACAGCAAGGCCAGAGACCAAGGGCTTCCCAGACAGAGCCTGAGGGTGGCAGTGCTGCGAGGGCGATGGCGCAGGATGAATATACGACGACAGTCACAGTCCGATACTTAGGTCCAGAGTTAGGGTCCTGTATGTTTCTCTCTAGGATTCTAGAGTGAGAAAGTAAAAGTGTTCTGAAAATGTCCAACCTCCCAAATGATTTCTCAAGACCTCTATTTATAGAGGTTGAGATGTGATGTCATCACACGACACGTGGCTCTCTCCTGGAGTGACATGTCACCGAAGGGTCCATAGCTGCCCGTGTTCCACAGACTGTCAAATCGCATATTCACCCGGCCTGCCCCGCATATCGTCGCTCTGTCTGTCTGGAAAGACTGGCTCCCACAGCATCAGTGTGGCCAGAGAAATCCTTTGATCTAGCTTTCAATCCAAGCTCTTGCAGAGTCCCACAGGCCTGGCAGTGGTGGGGAAGACCCAACGCCCAACTGCCAGGCGGACTAGGTGCGATGCCCTCCGAAGACCTGCTCCCGTCTCGGAGTGACCCGGGGATCATAGTCCATAGGGGTGCCAACGCAAGCCCCTAGTGCCGGAGCACGCAGGCCAGTCACGAAGACACCCTGGCGGGGATAGTGTCCCGGAGGAGTCACCTATCCCGCGGGTGAGTCCTTGTGCTGAGCACTCAGAGCGTGTCGAGGTAGCATCCCGGAGGAACCGTCTACCTAACGGTCCAGGTAGCATCCCGGAGGAGCCGTCTACCTGGCGGAAGGGGAGTTGAAGACCTCCCTGACAGAAATAGTGTCCCGGAGGAGTCGCCTATTTCGTAGGCCGAGGTAGCATCCCGGAGGAGCCGTCTACCTGGCCTGCAGAGGTAGCATCTTGGACGAGCCGTCTACCTGGCGGAAAGGAAGTTGAAGAGCTCCCCGGCAGAGATAGTGTCCTGGAGGAGTCGCCTATCCCCGAGGTGAGTCCTTGTGCTGGAGCACTCGGAGAGAGTCAAGTAGCATCCCGGAGGAGCTGTCTACCCGACTGGCCGAGGTAGCATCCCGGAGGAGCCATCTACCTGGAGGAAGAAGAGTTGAAGAGCTCTCTGGCGAAGATAGTGTCCCGGAGGAGTCGCCAATCCCCGAGGTGAGTCCTTGTGCTGGAGCACTCGGAGCGCGTCAAGGTAGCATCCCGGAGGAGCAGTCTACTCGACTGGCCGAGATAGCATCCCGGAGGAGCCGTCTACCTGGCGGAAGAGGAGTTGAAGAGCTCCCTGATGGAGATAGTGTCGTGGAGGAGTCTCCTATCCCCGCATGATGTTGCACACTCCGAAGAGCGGGTCGAAGCATGTTCAACGACCAAGGCAAGGTGTGCATGGTGTGGTGAAAGGTTGGACCGATGCAAGGAGCATGGTAGTGTCACAGAGAGCCAAGGGGCACGACTATGTTAGTGGCGCAGCGCATGGGCACGATGAAGTGAGTAAGGTGCCGGGGGCACGTCTGTGTTAGTGGTGCACGAGCACAGCGACGAGTGTCGTGGAGACAACACTTGGTGCCGGGGCACATGTTATGGAAGTGGCACATGGGCGCTGCGACGAACGTCGCGGAGCATATACTTGGTGCCGGGGCACATGTTATGGAAGTAGCGCATGGGCGCGGCGACGAACGTCGCGGAGCATATACTTGGTGCCAGGGGCACGTATCATGAAGATGGCGCACGGGCGCGGTGACGAACGTCACGAAGCAATACTTAGTGTCGGGGCACGTGTTATGAAAGTGGTGCGGCGACGAACGTCGCGAAGAAATACTTGGTGTCGGGGGCACGTATCATGAAGATGGCTCACGGGCCCGGCGACGAAAGTCGAGGAGCAATACTTGGTGTCGGGGCACGTGTTACGAAAGTGGTGCGGCGACGAACATCATGAAGCAATACTTGGTGCCAGGGCATGTCTTCTGAAAATGGTGCGGCGACGAACGTCGTGAAGCAATACTTTGTGCCGGGGGCACGTATCATGAAGATGGGGCATGGGCACGGCGAGGAACGTCGTGGAACAATACTTGGTGCCGGGGCACGTGTTATGAAAGTGGTGCGGCGACGAACATCGCAAAGCAATACTTGGTGCCGGGGGCACGTGTTATGAAAGTGGTGCGGCGACGAACGTCGCGAAGCAATACTTGGTACCGGGGGCACGTATCATGAAGATGGCGCGCGGGCGCGGCAACGAACGTCGCGGAGCAATACTTGGTGTTGGGGCACGTGTTATGAAAGTGTTGCGGTGACGAACATCGCGAAGCAATACTTGGTGCCGGGGGCACGTATTATGAAGATGGCGCACGGGCGCGGTGACGAACGTCGCGGAGCAATACTTGGTGCCAAGGCACGTGTTATGAAAGTTGTGCGGCGACGAATGCCGCGAAGCAATACTTGGTGCCGGGGGCACGTATCATGAAGATGGTGCACGGGCACGGCGACGAACGTCGCGGAGCAATACTTGGTGCTAGGGCACATGTTATGTAAGTGGTGCGGCGACGAACATCGCGAAGTAATACTTGGTGCCAGGGGCACGTATCATGAAGATGGCGCACGGGAGCGGCGACGAACGTGGCAGAACCGGCCCACGGGTGCGCGTCGGGTTTCCTGAAGACGGTATTTGAGCTGAGTGTACCTGTCATTACAAGATAATGAATGCAACATGTAGTAATGACAAAGTTGGGAGTGATGGTATGCGGTTGTCGGACGACGGACATCACGAGGTTGATGCATGACGGACTTTGTGAGGTTGATGGATGATGTACGTCGGACATCATGAGATTGATGGAGGACGTACATCACGAGGTTGATGGACGATGGAAGTCGCGAGGTTAATGCACGACAGACATCGCCAAGTTGATGGACGACGGAAGTCGCGAAGTTGATGGATGACGGACGTCGCGAAGTTGATGGACGACGGACGTCGCGAAGTTGATGGACGACGGACGTCGCGAGGTTGATGCACGATGGATGTCGCGAGGTTGATGGACAACGGACGTCGCGAGGTTGATGCACGATGGACGTCGCGAGGTTGATGTACGAACGTCCGCAAACATCGCGGAGGTGCAAAGATTTGAGAAAACAAGTGCGCGCGGGAGCGGAGGCCATGGGCCAAAGATTGGGGGAATGCCAAGGCCACCACCCCTGGGGAGGCCGAGGAGGACCCCTTGGTGAGGCCGATGCCGACCCTAAGGGGTGGCCAAGGCCAATGGCCAACTCCCATGAAGGGAGGCCAAGGCCACTCCCCCTTTCAGTGAACTTCGGGGGCGCCAACAGTAAGTGTTTTGATGAGCGATGATGAATCCGAAAGTTGCGTTGCGATGAGCGTGTCGACGTGAATCATACCCATGTGACGAACAAGGTGCTACTCACATACAAAGCGTACGAAGCAAACAAAGCGCGAAAAAGGACCTTGAGCAAAAAGTGAAGAACCGGGGGGGAAGGCCAAAGCCAACCCCCCATGGGCGGCCGAGGCCGACCCCATGGCCTTGGGTGAGGCCAAGGCTGACCCATGGGGTTGGCCAAGGCCTTTGCCCCTTGACCCCGTTGCCCCAGTTGCGCCGTCGATCGATATTTTTGGTGAAAGAGTTCTCGGATGGTTTTGGTGAGTCGAACGTGCTACCGTGAGTCACGTTAATGTAAAATAATTGGTGAGTAAGTCGCGCGTGAGGCGTGTGAAGCAAAGAATGCATGTGACTTGGGCGGGCACACTTTGACCAGTTCGAAGCATTGAAGAATCGACTGTTGAATCCGTTGACGTGTTCGCGTGAAATGAGACCCTTATTGGGGCCTTGGGTACGACCAGAATAAGTTGGAACAAAAATCAATCTTAAACAGGCTGTCAACTAACTGAATCGCTTTTCTTTTTCTTTTTTTTTTTTCCCATGCCTAACAAGTTGTCCTTGTAAAATTTCCTGTCTTATGTAACTTTTTTGGACGGATGGCATTATATGTATTCAAGATGACAAACGAACATGGATAGTTTAAGAAGATCACCATAAAATATAATCTTATCACCAATATTTAACCCCCCCCCCCCAAACCCATCGCCACACCTACCACCTCCTCATCATCATGACACCTCCACTTTCTCGGTTGCGGTGCAAGTCGCAGTAACCACAGAGAAGTAGGTTGGGTGGACAATTGCCACTATCACAAAAAATTCCCACCACTAATCCAACACAAACACCACTCGATTCACAAGCCCACCACCACGATCGTCATTAAAGTCACCCCCAAAACAAACATGGCACCACCAATATTGCCAAAACATTGTCAGCAAGCAAGCATGAGTTCGAAAAGGCTATGTGGATGCATGGTGTGAAAGAGAGAGGTCTCATGTTTTAGGAAGAATGAAAAGTAGCAGATTAAGGCTGTGTGTAAAAAAGGGTGCCCATTGCTTGTGTATGACTCTAAATCAGAATGAAACAACCTCGCAAATAAAGATTGTGTAGAAGGAGCCCAATTCTGTAAGGAGTTTTGACCATCAAATACATAAATTACAACTGGCTTGCAAAATAAAATTGTTAATATGAACTTTAACTCCATGACGAGAAATCAATTATTGTGGTTCATAAAATGTTAAAAGTACGAATTCACTCACACGTAAATGCATATTAACCTAAATGTAATTGTGGCTTTGAGGATGGCATACAGATTTTGTTAGATGATAAGTATGCCTATAACATGTGCACAACTGATCTACCTGGTGGTGGAATGGTTCTAGTGAATGTGGACCATTTTGGATACTTGAATTGGCTTAAGAAGTTCTTGAATAGCCGTCTAGCTAATAAGCTCAGGGCATTGACAACAATTAATACCCTCATGGGGTAGATAGGCTAAAAGTGGGTGACGCAAGTGAAATGGTGTATAGGGTTGGACTTCATACAGATGATTTTGAGGGCATCATTGATTTGCATGAAGACATAGCTGGGTTGAATGGGGATATGGTGGATATAGGTGTTGAAAATGTTGAGTTACGTGAAGATATGGTTGATTCGGATTAAAGCGGGTTGGATGAGGATAGGGTTCTGGATGACAATGACAGTGGTTTAGAATTCCATGATAGTGATTTTAGTATTGATCATGATAAATGAGAAAATCTATAGTGGGAACATTGGTAACTCTGTTGAAAGTTCTGAAGTAGGAAGTGTACCTAAGGAGAATGAGCCGGGAAAAGGAAACTTTGTTGTATTGGAGATTGACCCTACTAGTATTGGTGCTTATGAGATTGAAGATTGTGACTGTGATGAGTTGAAGAGTTTGCATGGTTAAGATGAAGATAATTGGCCCCCAACTTATAAGGTGTTTGACAAGTCAAGTTTAGATTGTACATATGCTAACATATTAAATATCCAGACTTTGATGTAGGAACTTTGTGCGCAAGCAAGAATGAATTCAAAAAGACTGTATGGATACATGTTGTGAAAGATGGAAAGGTCTCATGTTTTTGGAAGAGTGAAGAGGAGGAGATTAAGGCTACGTGTAAAAAAGCATGCCCATTGTTTGTGTATGACTTAAAAGCAGAATGATACAACTTGCAGATAAAGTCAGTGCAAAAAGAGCCCAACTGTGTAAGGAGTTTTGACCATCACTACATGAACTCCACACACTTCATTTGTAGAAATTTTCCAAGCAGATGTTGTAGGTGTTTCTAATCAAGCTTACAGAGCTCGGAAGAAAACCTCCTTAATACCGGTTTACAATGCACACTTTTAGAAAAACAAACTTAATTCTACAGTGAAAACACAGGTAGATAATAGTGGAGAGCAGCCTATTTTGAGATGATTTACACATGCCTTGGGGGACTGAAAAAGAGTTTTCTAGAGTAGTGTAGGCTATTCATAGTGTTAGATGGATGCCATGTGAAGGGAATTATTGTTGGGGAAATTCCGACAGTCGTTGGGATATATGCTGATAATTTCATGTATGTTGTTGGGATATATGCTACTTATTCCATGTATCATATAGCTTATGCTATGATAGAGGGTGATAATACATTTTCACGAGAACGGTTTTTGAAACTACTAGTTAGGCACTTAGAGATAACAAATGATAGTGGATAGACCTTTTATTTATTTATTTATTTATGATAAGAGAATTGCATTAAAAAGAGAGAGATGCATAGTATCTGATTAGAGTGCCAACATACCCAAAATAAAAGACATACATATTACAGAGCATAAATACATAACCCACATCAAGCACAACTATCCTTTAGCTGCGTATACTATCCATCACCTAGTCTTGGTAAAGTGTCGTTTGGTCCTGACATGCAAAAAGAGCGAAGGATCTCGCTTCTTTCAAAGGTTGTGGGGCAACCCTGGCAATACTATATCGGTGAAATTTATTCATAAGATGGCATACATCATATATGATCGGTGCCACCATGTCAAAGATATCATCATATCTCGACATCTGTGATAAAAGAAAATGAGATGTTGTCAGTAAATTTAAATGAAGGAATTTCTTTTGTAAAGCCCAGTCAATAGCAGTTAAAAGACAATGTGATAGAGTAGTATAATTATCCGATGGGATACATGAGAAAGAGAAAGAGCCATAGCGGGTGTTATTTTTGTAGCACAATACTCCAATTCCTACCCTAAGTCTTTGTAGTCAAAAAAAGAATGGATATATAAATTCATGGGGGCGGTGTCTATACAAGAGCAAGAAGAGTTGTGTACAGAGATAGGTAAGTTTGATTGTAAAGACGGATGGGGCTTTTGATCTCGGTGTGGAGGGTAGTTAGGCTATGGTAAGTTTCGGGGAGCAATAGCAAGTCTATGGGAATACTTATAGATGGTGTCAGCGAGAGCTTTAATTTGGTGTATTATGGTTAGTGGTTTGAAAGGCGTTTGTCAAAAGATTAAGTTATTTCTATTTGTCCAAATGGACCAAATAGTGGTAAAGAAGTAGATGATTGCGATCCAGGGTTGGCCCCGATCGGCAATCCAAGCTATAAGCCATTCTTTGAAGGTGCATCCTAGTTCTGTTAGTCTTATCCCCTGCGGTATTCCAAACCAGATAGGATGAACCATTGTGCAGAGGAAGAAAGCATGATTTGTATCTTCTGGATGCAAGTTGCAAAGCCGGCATATATTTGTATCCATGACTTTGACCTTTGAAAGATTGGTATAAATGGGTAACCTCTCCTAAAGGATTTGCCATGTTAAGAAGCTAATTTTTAGGAGTATCGATAGCTTCCACAATTTCCTCCAAACGTCATTTGGAAACAATTATGATGGGGTAGATGATTTGGGTAGAGATCTGAGGGTGATTGAGTAACTGGCATATAGCAGGTTGTACACAGACGCCACAGAAAAGTTGCCATCCCTTGTGAAGCCCCAGACTTGTTGATTTTCAAAATCATTCTTTGCAACATGAATGGCTTGGATTTGTATGCCAATCTCGCTTGGGAAAAACTGTTAATTTTCTAGTGATCCCATGTGCTATTCCTTATCTGATCACAAACCATTTGACATGACTGGATAGTCGTCCTTCCCTGGATAGATGGCATGGTAGGATGCTTGGGGATCCAGTAATCATTCCAAATATGAATCTTCTTGCCATTTTCAACGTCCCACCATAAGCCTTCCATGAGAGTTTGCCTGCCAACCAAGATACCACGCCATACAAGTGAAAAATTACCTAAATTTGGGGTTCAAGGAACAGTCAGCGAGTATAGTATTTGCCACAAAAGACTCTACCAAGAAGGGTATCCGGCTCAACCCATATTTTCCATGCAATTTTGCCAAGTAATGCCCAATTAAGGAGCCGTAGATGTTTAGAAGCGAGACCATCATCTGAAAAGGGACCACAAATAGTGTGCTAATTAATCCAATGGATCCCCTTGTGTGCATCCCTTCCTGACCACCAGAAATTTCCTAACAATGATTCAATTTTGCGGCAGACATGGGTTGGGAAATGCCAAACCTGCATATGATAGATAAGCAAAGAATATAAAATAGATTTGATTAAAGTGGCCCGTCCAGCTTTGTTTATGAGATGGCCTTTCCAAGTAACACAACGATCCCTGATCCGGTCTATAAGATTCCTAAAGAAATCTTGCCTTTTTTAGATGATGTCCAGAGTTCCCCCAAGGTAGGTGCCAAAAACACATGACATATTAAATCCCAGCGTCCACCATACCGTGAGGTGAGTGGCTAAGCTAGAGTTGGGACCAAGAGAAATAGCATATTTTTGATAAATTGATTTGTTGACCGGATTCATCACAATATTGTTCAAGAGTGCCTTTAATAGAGGATAAAGCATGATGGCTTATCTTAGTAAAGATCATGACATCATCAGTGAAGAAGAGATGATTAATCGGGGGACTACGGAGTCCTGATTTAATGCCAGGGATTATGTGGGATTCTTGTTGCCTTTCTTAAGAGGCTGACAATGCTTCCGCACATGTACATAGTATAAACAGATATGGTGATAAGGGGATCACCTTGCCTGAGGCCACACTGCGGTTGGAAGCGTTCTGATGGGGAGCTATTGACCAAGATTTCAAAGGAGACCGTTGAAACACATTGCAGGATTAGATATATCAAATGTGGAGGGAATATCATTTTATGCAAAACGGTCTCAGGGAATTGTGAGTTTACTCTATCAAAGGCCTTGCTCATGTCCATCTTGATAACTCCTACACAACTTTGGCCTTCCGTGTTGCTCAGACTTTATTTGTTAATTCTTGAGCAATAAAGATATTGTCCACAATATGACGATTAGCCACAAATGCATTCTGGTTAAGGGATATAAGGTCCGGAAGAACACCCTCGATGCGATTGGCCAGAGTCTTTGATATGATTTTATAAATTATGTTGCACAGACTGATACGTCTAAAATTATTCGGTGTCTTCGGATTTTTGTATTTAGGAATAAGCACAATAAAGGCTTTATTAGTCACCTTGAGGATATGACATGATCTTAAAAGGAAAGGACGGCCGTTGTGATAGGCCTCGCCATAAAGTCCCAGCACTGCTGGTAAACCAAAGTCGGGATTCCATCCGGTCCAGATGCTTTAAGAGGTTTTATTTGGAACAAAGCTAGCTGCCCTTCTTTGGACAGAAATGGTCTATTCAAATAGGTTATTTGTGAATATGATAAACAGTGAGAAATATTCTCGACAACTGATCTCTGAGATGAAAAGGCGGCCCTTGGGGAGGTGGGATAGTAAATGTGTTTAAAGTGCCTAACCAGGCACTGGGCAATATCATGATGGGAGGGATAAGTAACATTTTGCTCGTCTGTTAAGGTCAAAATACGGTTTCTATTTCTTCGGATAAGAGTTGAGGTATGGAAAAATTTATTGTTACGATCTCCCAATTGAAGCCAATGAGTTTTTTTTCTTTTTGAGCCGATAAAATCTCTTCACAATCTAGAAGCCAATCCAAGTTTTTCCTTGTATTTTGCTCCAGTGACTGGGCCATAATATCCAGTAGGAGTTGTTGAAAGTGAGAAATCTTGTTGAGAGTGTTTTTAATCCTTGTATTCAAATTACCAAAACATTCTTTATTCCAGATGGCTAAGTCGTTCATCATGATAGAGCCCCAGGATGCTATTTGAAATGTGGGGAGCCAATGATTTGCTTTTGCCATGCACGAAAAATTATCAACTTACCCATTGGATGCTTGAGCCACATTGCTTCAAAGCGATGGGGTCGGTAATAGGAAAAGACAGCTGAATTCGTATCGAGGAGAAGCGGGGCATGATCTAATGATTGTATGCCAAGGTTAATAGTGGTAGCCTTAGGAAAGAGGGCAGTCTAGTCCATAGTGACAAATCCTCTATCAAGGACCTCATAGGTACATGCCTCATTCTGTAGGTTATTGGTCCATGTGAAGGACAGTCCCACCCATTTAATGTCTACAAGATTATGCAGCTGAAGAAAGTCATCAAGGATCTCATGTCCTGGAGTGAAGGTATAATGGGGTCCAGCCTTGTCAAAGGGCACCAAGACTTGATTGAAATCTCCCATCAGGAGGATAGGAGATATGATGGAAGATAGCAAATTTGAGATATGATCCCATGTCTTCGCCAGATTCGGGTGACCATAAATGAATCCCCCAACCCATTCTTCATCACTACTCAATGAAAAACTTATTAAAATACAATTTTTGTCACAGTGTAAAACCGTTCTTGTTAAGTCATATGTCTAGCCAACCCACAGTCCGCCTTTCGTGCCATAGATGCCACTCGGTTCCACCCCAGTAGAAGCCGTATAACCAGCTTTATAGAATTTTTGAGAGATAGCATCAACCTTGGTTTTTGTTTCTTGTAAAAAAATACATGTAGGTTTGTACCTCCTGGCCATCTTTAATGCTGCAAGAACTGAGAGGGCATGACCCAGCCCTCGACAATTCCAGCATAGTTGTATCATTTAAGGTGAAAGGGTTGTTGAGGTACAACAACCAAAATCCAAAAATTGTTCAACCTGTTTCTTTGCCAAAAAGGGATTATCTCAAGAAAGTCTAAATCGTTTTTCAGAATAGACTAGCGATGGTCCATTCAAAAGAAGAGAAATGCAATTTATCCATTCACGATTAATATCCTTGTCAAAGTCTTGATCGATTTTATTGCCCCGGTTATTACGGCGCCACTTGGTCCACGGAGATAGACCCCTGGATACTAACCCAATCCCCAGATTTTTGTGACTCGAAATTGGGGATTTGGGGTGAATTTAAGGCCACAGCCATCTCTTTTTCCTTCTCTTGCCTTTGAAGTCGTCATCTAGACCCCCAATAATAAAGAATTTTTTGGCCCATCTCTTATGAGACGATACAAAGAGTGGATTTTCCAACGATAAACAACACGAGCATGCATATATAGGTAGACTGAAATCAAGAAGAGGCATAAGTGATGAAAGAGAGTGACCCGAGGATGTGCCATCCAGAGGAAGAGATGATGGTCGCAATTTTTTTTTTGGGGTTGTCCTCATCTGAACGTTCTTCAGATTTGAAGTGCATTTGGCAGATCCAGATGGAGAATGAGTTTCTTGCGATGCATCCAAAGGCATAATCGGCATATAATCTTTCTAGTTGGTATATCCTCATCCGATTCATAATCTGGGGCAACAAAATGAGTTCCATTTTTGGAAGAAGTTGGCATTTTAGTCAGAGTAGCCTTGATTACATTATTGATTGGAATGACCTGCAAAGGTTATAATTCACAGATAATGCATAAGAGGGCGACGGGGGCATGAATGGGGAGGTGAGATCATTGTATAGCATCTCTAAGCCTACCTGGATAGTATGATCCACATTCCTGCTTGAGGTCGAGCTCGATGATAATCAGTCTTGTTATGACTTGGGAGAGGAATATAGGATTGTGATGCTCCATCTCTTTTCCCAGAATTTTGTGATTCATGGCATTTTTCAGATGAAGTCAGATGTGACCTAATCTCAATTCCAGTATCATCGAGTGATACCCATGCAAGTTCAGGGAGCTAAGAGGCAGTAGCTAGAGAAGACAAAGTTGAGGTATTGGCTAGATAGGGTAGATTGGATTGATTACGGCCTAAAAAGAGTTAGAGTCCATATTCAGATAGGCCCATAAAGAGTTTGTTAATGTTAAAAAGAAGTAAAGGGGAATTCGGGCCATGCCCATTGGCTGTGAGCCAACTGTTTGAGTTAGTGGGCTGGCCCATGGCTAGGGAGGTTAAGGGTGCAAGGGTGAGTTAAGTGGGTGGAGGCCCATTAAAAGTAAATAATTGATTACAAAGGGTGGATTGTGAGGATCGGTTAGAGATTATGGGATCCATAGGTGTCAAGCCAAGTTGTTGAAGGTTGGTTGACGGGTCATGTAGTGTAGGTGGTTAGAGGCAAGTGGCTCTTATGGGTATGATTGAGGATCTGGCCCAAGGATTTCCAAATCCATTAAGGAAGATATGGTCAGCGCGTGTGGCATCTGCACATCGACGATCAGCACTGTGCGTTCATTAGTACCAGAGGAATCATCGAAAACCAAATTCTCCGGCGAAGGTTCATCAGCTGAAAAATTAATAACACTCTTTGCTTCATCTTGATCATTTTGACTGTCTTCATCCGGGGTTTCCAAGGCATCCAGGTTATCATCAAGCTCCTGTTCAGGTTGATTAATTTCATCCTCCATAACTATCTCCATATCTTGCACCATATTGTGAAGTAGAAAGTCTTCCATAATGGCACCTTTAGGTAATGCATCCTCAACTTCTTGGTTTCCTTCATTTGGATTGTTCGGATTAAGATGGTGATCATCATTCAGTTCATCCCACTATCATTTTTCGAGTTTAAAGATTGGGAGGCAGTAACAAAAGCTAGGTCATCAGTGGATGATTGCGATTTGGCAGGTGAAAACGCATCATATAAGTGGGTAAGGTGAATGCCCTCATTATCCATGGAAATTGAAATTCTTAAAGAACAGTTCCAATTAGAATTTGGTTGGCTCTAAGGGGGTGAGCAAAGCAAACATAGGTTGGTTGGAGAGGTAATATAGTGGATACAGATCAGGACCTGGTAGCGATGCTGTCATTCGGGATAATAAGTCCACCACTTTTGCAAGTGAGACATGTCAATTGGTATTCTCATGGCCAATTCTGACACATCTGTAACAGGCTTTAAAAACTCTTTCATAACTACATAGCATCATCACCCACCCAAGACCGACAAGCAGTGTTATAAACACCGTCGGTAGCAACGGAAGATCAACATAAACACATACCTTTATACGGAAGTAGTCTGTGTTGATCACTCGTCTTTCGGACCAATATATTTCCAAGACAGTACCAGCAGCAGCTCCAATCATTTATGCCAGAGAAGGTATGTAGCAGTCACTTGGAACGTTTGAAACTTGCATCCATAAGTCCACAGTATGGAAACGGAGCGACGAGTAAATGACGTGGGGAAACCACGGTTGAAGGAGGAGCAGAGCACCGAAGAGGTTCCATGCCGCGTTGTTGCATACAAGTGTGTCTAAAGTTGATGAAAATGTGAATAAAACACAGTAGGTAACTTGAGCACGTGGACATGTCCTTGCAAGAACCAGCCGTCATTGACTCGATTTTGAATTTTTCTCTAAGAAAAGTTTAGGGAGACAATAATTTTTCCTATCAGAACTTTATCTTTGTCAACACGTTGGTTGTGGATAAGAGACGAGTTAAAAGGAATCACGAACGTGCGAAGATCCAACGTTTTCGGGGCGACAAGGTTCCCATCAAAATGGAAAGGGTCTGTCATACTTCCACTAGAGGATTCGGATCACCTGCTGTTGCTAGGGTTACAGCAGGATCACCTGCTGTTGCTAGGGTTACAGCAGGCATGCTGTAGCCCCAGCAACAGCCGTCAGATTGAGTTTGGTGGGAAGATAGGGCTTAGATCAAGCCACGTCACCACATATTTATTCTCATTATTTTCTCTGACCCACAAACCTTCTCTCTCCAAACCAACGACTCTTCACACACACACATTATCTCTCTCTCTCTCTCTCCAATTCCTTCTACCAGCGACGACGCCTCCTCCACCTTCAAGCAACGATGCCTCCACCTCCAGGCCTGAACTTCTCCTCCACCTCCTGGCGACGCCGCGATGGGATCTAAAAAATCCATCTTTCACCACTGATCTACACTCCCTCTCTCTATCCTCCAAAGGTTGAATGGATTTTGCCGGCGACAACACAACGACTGCACATCCGGTGGGTGAACCTTATGGCGATGCATTTACTGACGCTCCCACTCTCTCCTCCGACAGCCTGAAATTGCGCCGCTGCCCCACCTTATGTCGACGACATGACATTGACGTTGATCTACACTCCCCCTCTCCTCCAAGAAACCCATATGACGTGGCTTCATCTTTGAGCTTTGAGCATACGCACAGTCTTAGTTCAGTTCTCCTGATTCAACAAAGTACTTGTACTCAATTATTCCGGTCGTCCTCCTTCACCACTATGATCCCTGCTTGGATCCTCTGTTTTGTGTGTTGGGGCCATTGGGGGTTTGCGACTGTGCAAAATGACATCCGACAAGTATCTCGGGCAAGCAGTCTTGTTGATTTATCAAATTTCATAAATTTCTCTCATCAGATCCATCTTATGTTCTGCCATGCTCATGGCTAAGGTGTAAATTGTGCAAAGGGCCATAGAATATATGTCAAGCTAAATCTGTTTTGTTCAGTAATTGGTTTGTTGATTTCTTGTTTCATTGTTGTATTCAAGAAATTTGAGCATTGTGTTTATTCACCTGGGTATTGCATGAATAATCTAATTATGGTTTAATAGAAAAAAATGATGCTTTTACTTCTTCTTTTCCATGTTTTTGTTTGGTGTTTAAAATTCTGAGGTATGGTTGTAGGAACTAGAGAGCAATCTATCTTTTATTCAAAGCTTGTAAATTAAAGTATAGATTTCTATATGGACTCATGGAGCAGATTTAACTTGGAAGAGGGAAGATAACAAAATATATTTGATTTCAAGACAATTTGGTTATTCTGAAGCTTTGTTGAAATCTCAGCTGAAGATTTCTGAAATGGTGAAGAAAAGAATGGGTAAGGTCGTGGAGTTTGGAGGAAACGACAATGCTTTAGAGCTTAGCCAACGTGGCTATCTTTTAGGCGTTGGATCAAGATCGACGGTCACGATCGCATTACAATACCTCTGCTGTTACCCTAGCTACAGCAGAGGATCCGCCTCCTCCATTAGACAGGAGTAAAGGCGCTGTTCGGTGAGGTGGTCCAGGAGGAGGTACATGAAAAGTTAGAAAATGACAAGGCATAAAAGAGGTTGGCGTAAAGGACAAGCAGGTTTCAGTACAAGGGAGATAAAGTAGAAGGAATGTGTTTGAAAAGGTGAAAAAAGCAGATGATGAACAGTAAGGGTAAAGGTGGAGAGAGATTCTGACGCATGCTGCGCTTCTTCTCTCTCACATCGAACATTTCTCCCTGGATAGACCTTTTTGAGTGATAAGCAAAAGGGATTGATTAATGCAATTGAATATGTTGTTCCTTTTGCTGAACAAAGTTTCGTATAAGGCAGCTACATCGTAACCAAGGATATGACAGGAATCAGGGGTAAAGCTATGAAAGATATGTTATTAGCAACTGAAAAAGCAAACTCGAAACCTCGTCACTTGAGGAATAACTGCGACAGGTTTAACTTGTCTTGCACCTTTTATCTTGGGTAGGAAACTGAGTAAAGCTAACCACAAAATTAAAACAAACGGCCCGCCTAGGCGTAGCTTATTAAGCCACGGAAAAGAAACCATACAACATCCATTGGATAGCAGGAGAACAAAAATCCTCGCCGAACCGAAACAAGAGAATTACCACACAACAAAGTGGCTTGCAAAACTAAAGACAACTTGTGTTCCGGAGCCGTCATCAGTTCTCATCATAGGTTGTATTGGGAAGACTTCCGACTTGAAACTTCTTTGTTTGTATGTTATTGTCATACAGTGCTAACGGTATAATACTAGTTATAAGAATCATCATTCTCGTCGTTGTTATTACCATATTCACCACTATCACCATAATCATCATCACCACCACCGTAATCACCATCATTTTCATATCCATCGTCTCCGCCGTAAGTAGAATTACCATAATCATCTTGATCACCGTAAGTGCCATTCCTATCATCACTGGCATAATAATTACTATCTTCAGGATCATTACCCCTATCCTCGCCACCATTGTAGTAGACAGAATCATCATTATCCCCGATATTGAGATTACTAAATCCCAAGGTCTCACCTTCATCAGCATAAGCACCACCATGATCGTATGTGTCTGTATCATTACCACGGCTATAGTTACCAGAATACTCGGAGTCATCATAACTCTCCTCATAGCCATAGCTGCCGCCACTACCACTGCCACTCTTAAAATTCGTTGATGGGTACGAATTAGTCCCACCTACATGTCCAGCAAGTGCTGAACCTTGGTAGTGAGACCGACCTGCTGCATGACCGAAACCGTTAGCTACCCCTACGTGCGTCTGGTTCAGAATCACGTTTCTCTGTTGAAATTCATGACTACCACTGGTAGAGTTACGTGCCGCACTGTTTGAGGTAAAATGATGCGTAGCAGGCCTGGCAATTTTCTTTTGCGAACCGTGGCTGGAAGAATTCGAGACCGAGTAGTTGTAATTGTTGGATTGGACATTGACGTTTCTTTGAGCACCTGGCCTGGCTTTTTGGCCGACATGGTTACGCGTGGGCTTCTGCATAGGAGGCTGCGAAACTGAAGTTCGATATCCGGCAGAGCCTGAACCATGTGGTCGAGGCCTATGAGCAGGAACCAGTGATTGAACTTTTGGCCTTGCATTCTGATGGTAATGAGGTTGGTGAGAGCGGTGCGATGGAATTGACACGCACTGTAGATGGATGTTTATGTTGCAAACTGCGCAGCGGTAGGCTAAGCCATTAACCATCCTCCTACATGCGTTACAGTGATGGTATGATGGTAATGGGACGAGATAGAGAAGATGGTACAGATCAAACGGGGTCTGATTTGCTTAGGAGTTTGGGGGTGATTGTAGTTCATGATGTCTGGCTATGTATGTATGTCTCTCCGCTCTCTCTCTCTTACTGATTCTTGAAGTTCATTTCTTCTCTCATTTATAGCATTCAAGATTGAAGTTCTGAGATTTATTGACGTCCATTACTGAAAATAAAAGAAAAAGCAGGAAGAACAAAAAGTTGGTCAATCCAATTTGAGTCTCTGACAACTGGAGCTGACAACTAGAGCTAAGACATGGGTTGGTTCACTCTGCTAAGATATTCTTTTTCTGAGAAAGTCCACTCCATCGTCGGCCACTAGAAAATAAACAATAGGGCTAATTATACCTATGTCCCTGAAGTTTTGGGGTAATTACACGCGATGACACAAAATTTCAAAATGTAACATTCCGTGACCAAAAATGTTTCAAATGTATCACCCGTGTCCATTCGTTAGGGTTCCATCCAAAAAATATACTGTTCATCATTACGTATTTTAAAAATGGCAATACTGCCCTTGTACAGTATATCCTAAATAATTTTTATAATTTTCAAATTAAACCTTAATTTTTTCAAAACCCTAATTTACAAATTAGGGTTCAATCTTTAATTTCTCAATCTGCCAATTAGGGTTTCAATCTGCCATTTCTCAAAAGTCTAAATCTGTCAATTAAGGTTTCAAACCCTTAATTTGCAAATTAGGGCTTCAAAACCCTAATTTGCAAATTAGGGCTTCAAAATCGGCGGCGTGGTGCGACGGAGCTACCGGCGGCATGGGGCGATGGAGCTGCTGGCATGGAATGAGGGAGTGGGTTGCTGTGGGGGAGGAGAGAAGAGATGAAGGGGAAGAGTGACGTCGCCGGCTCTGCCCACATTCATGGAGGTAGACGGGGTGGGCAGTGACGGGGTGACGAGGAAGGAGGAGGCATGCGGGGTGCGGCGCCGGGGAAGGGGAGGCAGGCGGGGTGCGGCGCCGGGGAAGGGAAGCAGGCGGGGTGGGTGGGTGACGGGGAAGGGCGAGGGGGATGCCGATGGGGTGGGGAGGGGTGGGGGGGTGGGTTGGTTAGAATTAGGGTTTTTCTTTTTCTAAAAAGAGACAATGGCATTTAAAAAAATAACTTTTTAACATAAGGGCAATAAAGTCATTTTGTTAAAACCGTTAGGATTTTTAGGGTTCCGTTTGTCAATGGACATAAGTGTTACATTTTAAAACTTTGTGTCCTCGCGTGTAATTACCCCCAAACCTCAGGGACATAAGTGTAATTAGCCCTAAACAATAAAGTTGTGGTTGTGCAATGGATAGGCCTTATGCTAATAAAAAATCCAGTCAATGGTGCCAATTGAATTACTTCTCGTGAACCATCTAACAGGCTCAAGTCAACTCTAATGAACTAAAAAACCTTCAATATATTTCACAGCCGTTGCGATGACGAACACATTTATGCTACCTAAATATTAACCAGTAAAAAAAACTTTTGAAGTAGTCGTACCTTTTAGAAGATATAAAAGCTTACTTGTTGATGGGTCATTTGAACTTCTTTTAAGGATGGCAATGCCGATAGCAAAATATGACCAGTCCTGATGTTGTGGTATTTATTGCTTTTATTAAAGTATTGTACGATTTCAAAAACTGGTATTAGAACCATCCCAAAAAAAAAAATATCTTTGACAGAACCGTTTTCGCAACAGAGCTAACCAAAATTATTTTAAAGTTGTTTATTTCGTTAAAACTTTTGATGACAATCTTTAACGAACACTAAATCCTTTATACTGAAATTCCACATTTTTGCCGCAAAATTTTGCGTAAAGGAATCTTGGCCATTATGTCGGGTGGGTCAACGAGCAGGTTAAACCGAGCAAGTTGCAGGTTCATTGGAACCGTTGACTGGATACAATTTCCATAGAGAGTATTTACGGGGCTCAAAATCTTATCCTCATATACCCATGTTATTGGTATTAGCAGAACGAAGAAGACAGTGTAAGGGAAGAAGATAATGATATGTTATATCAGATTGTGTGTTAGATGGTGAATATACAGTGGCTCTATTTATAGAGCAGGATGAAGAGAATGAGTGGATAGGAAGAGAACTAGCTATCTAGGATCTATACACACCTATAATCATATTTTTACATTAACATCCCCCCTCAAATTCAAGGTGGTGAATAGGCCATCATCTTGAGTTTGAAAATTAGATCTTCAAATCGTCCAGTTGGATGTGCTTTTGTGAATATATGTGCTGGTTGCTCAAGAGATGTGATGGACAGAAGTTGAACGGTGCCACAAACAATATGTTGATGGATAAAATGACAATCTATCTCTATATGTTTGGTCCGCTCATGAAATACATCATCGTGAGCAATCTGATTAGCACTATGGTTGTTGCAATGTAACTGTGTGGCAGACGAATGAGTAACCCTCATGTCTTCAAGTAACCAACGAAGCCATAGAAGCTCTTGTGTAGTATCAGCAAGAGCTCGATATTCTGCTTCAGTGCTTGACCTAGCAGCTAGTGTTTGTTTCTTGCTTCGCCAAGAGATTAGAGAATAACCAAGAAAGAAACAAAAGCCAGTTGTGGAACACCGATCAGTAGGATCGACAGCCCAATCAGCATCAGAGTAAGCACGTAGTTCCAGAGAGGAATGTTTTGAGAAATGGAGACCATGAAACAATGTTCCTTTTATGTAGCGCAAAATACGAAGAACCGCAACATAATGAGTTGAACGAGGAGCTGATAGGAACTGACTTACCAAACACAGCATATGCTATTTCAGGTAGAGTAACAGTGAGGTAAACAAGACTGCCAACTAGTTGTCGGTAAAGTGTAACGTTAGGAAGGGGTGAACCATCAAAAGGAGTGAGTTTAACGTTGGGCTCAAGAGGTGTTGGAGCAGTCTTGCTGTCGGTCAGTTCAGCACGAGATAAGAGATCTGAAGCATACTTGGCCTGTGAGAGAGTATATCCATCAACCGAAGATCCTATCTCAAGACCCAAAAAATAATTGAGAACCCCTAGGTCTTTCATCAGAAAATTCTGGTTGAGAAAATGTTTGAGATCAGAGATACCTGATATATCATCCCCAGTGATGATCATATCATCAACATAAAGTAACAAAAGCATGGTCCCACGCTTCGATTTTCTGATGAAGAGTGCAGAATCATGAGGACTGGAGGTAAATCCAAACTGACAAATTGTGGTGCTAAACTTAGCAAACCAAGCTCGTGGAGCTTGTTTGAGACCATACAATGCTCAATGGAGTCTACAAACTTTGTGAGGTGGATGATGATATCCTGGTGGGGGCTGCATATAAACTTCCTCTGTTAAATCACCATTAAGAAATGCATTCTTAACATCCATCTGAAATAAATTCCATTTACGAGCAACAGCAACTGCAATTAAGCTCCGAACAGAAGTAAGGCGAGCGACTGGGGCAAAAGTTTCCTCATAATCAATGCCATGTTCTTGAGAGTAACCTTTTGCAACAAGACGAGTTTTATAACGATCTATAGATCCATCTGAAAGAGTTTTGATTTTATTTACCCATTTGCAACCAATAACTGATTTTCCGGGCGGCAAGTCGACAAGATCCCATGTATGAGTTTTGTTTAACGAATGTAGCTCTTCAGTCATTGCTTTCTGCCAAACAGGATTTGAGCTAGCGTCACGGTAGGACTGTGGTTCATGTAAGGACACAATGACAGAGAAATAATGATAATCTTATTTATAGGTGTGTATTAGAACCATCCCAAAAAAAAGTATCTTTGACAGAAGCGTTTTCACAACAGAGCTATTCGAAATTATTTTTAAGTTGTTTATTTCGTTAAAACTTTTGATGACAATCTTTAACGAACACTAAATCCTTTAAACTGAAATGCCACAATTTTGCCGCAAAATTTTGCGTAAAGGAATCTTGGCCATTATGTCGGGCGGGTCAACGAGCAGGTTAAACCGAGCAAGTTGCAGGTTCATTGGAACCGTTGACTGGATACAATTTGCATAGAGAGTATTTACGGGGCTCAAAATCTAATCCTCATATACCCACTTGCATCAGCCAACCACAATCACCCAGTTGGATTTGGCAAAGTCCGCCCGCAACATGAAGACTCGCTTGATGTGGTTGACCTTAAATGGATGACGTTCAAGAGTGCATATATAGTTGACTGTTACTATCAGTACACGTTTACAATCATATGGCTCAGTATAAGGATGTACTCTTGAGTTTCTTTCGGTTCACAGTATAGTTAGTGCTGTAACCCCAAAAAAAAAATTTGTTTGGTTCACTGTTCAGGCCATAATGAGTACTACAACGTAATTCTATACATGACGGTAGGGGTTTTTTTCATTATATATCTACCGGTTCGTATTTTGAATTTAAAATATAAACAAAACTTTAACTAGCCTGCAGAGATCACTCCACTGTAACGGATGTAAGTCCCAAGCTGCTAAGACCCCTCATTTCTAATCGAAGTACTCTCAAGTGATTTTGTTATTCTACTTTATTACATTAGTGAGAATCATGTGATTTTTATGTCACCACACTTAACACAAGTAGTTCATAGTATCAACGGAAAATATACAGCCTTCCAATGTTTTACATGGTGTTGGCCTTTTCTTACAGATGTCCACCACTTCTTTGTTGCTCCTTTCTTTTCTCTGTTATCTTCATGGCTCCAATAACCATACTTCTTCAGGTGCTTCTCGCCCTTTAAAATCTTCAGAGAAACCATTCCACCTCTACCATTCTGATAATCTAGAACCCTAACTTGTTTATTTGCCATGATTTTGGCTCTTTTGCTTAAACAAGTTAGGATTCGTCGACGGGTTCATTCCCAAACCTGCTTCTACTGTTCTCGCTTCCTTGCTTCGAAACGTGTCAACCATATGGTTCTCTCTTGACATATTAATGCCATACATCCAGATCTTGATCTAAGTGTCATTTATTCTGATTTAGCCGCCTCTGTTAGGGCAGACTTACATGAACGTTTTTTCTCCCTGGTAATGGACCACGAAATTTTCATCTTCAACATGGCATTGTAGTTTCACAAGCAAAATTCTACTTCTGTCGTTGTGTATTTTAACAAACTTTAAGGATTTTGGCCTGAATTGTCTACATATCCCTCTCCCTACCACCATGTTCTTGCGGTGCCATGGAGTTTGCAGCTTACCGTCTAAAACACAAAATGATGCAATTTTTCGTGGGGCTAAATGATACGTATGCCTATGTTCGTTCAGAATCTACTATGCAGAGGCCTTCTTGAGCTGTGAGATAATCAGCGAGCTGGGCCCCCAAAGATGGTGTTGATCACTGGAATGCCCTTCGGGGAGCCTCCTCTTGCCTCTTCTGATTTTTCCTCCTTTACAATTTGATTGGCGATTGTTGGTCTTGATGAACTTCTTCAAGAAGAATCCGGAGATGAGACTTTCAATTCATGCATGAGGAGCTTGCAATTTTCTGCCGAGTGCTCGTGATCCTTGTGGAAGTGCACCTACAAGATTTATGAACTTTTTACAAGATTTCGGATTGAGATATATCTCCATCTATGCATTTCAGATGTATTTTGAACGGTGTCTAATATCAACACTGCTTGAACCAAATGTATGTGGAGAATAATTTTGTTAAGAGCAGAAACATTTTGCACTTTCTTCCTGTTATTCTTGTTTTCCCTCTTGCCCTTACTCGAACCTAAACATGCTGGAACACATTTCTAACACCAGAGCTACCAAAAAACAAATTGGAAACGCAAAATTGGACGACATACTTACCTAGCTACTATGCTCCATACCTCCGTTGGGTGAAATAATACTTCCAACATATGTCGATATGTCCATCACGTATTCAGTGCTTATAATGCCATATGTAAATTGGAGGTTTCTGAATGATTTTGCCCTCATCACCATCGTGTACCACTTCCCCATTCTTCGTAAACAAAATGGAGTTGTACGCGCAAACGGAAAGTCAAGAGTCATGGAGTACTTAACCCATACTTATTTCTGGCTGTCTTCGATTCTTTCTCCAAACTTCGGCTTGGGGCTTGTCAGTATACCACAATAAAATGGCAAGGCATCCGTCCACCAGATCCCAACAATGGGAATCGTGTGCATCTGTATCACAAGGCAATGGCTGATCTACAAAGTTCCCATGGTTTAGATCATTAGCAATAAGTCACTTTGTGTAAAGTATGCTGGTGATGTCGTGGAGTTTTTGTACTAGTGACGATGTAGTGATTACTACTCCATCGACTCTCTGGAGTTGGGTGAGATGGGATTTGTATTGTCAAGGGATAGGAGTACGATTTCCTTACAGTCACGAAATGCTTTGCCAACATCTGTTGTTCTACCTTGTGGCTCTTGTTCTCTCAAAGTCCAGTTATTCTTCAATGCTGCAAATACAACCCTTCAAAAGGACCATCACCTGTGATTTTAGAGTCCTTTTTATTAGTTAGCATTCTTTTCTTAGGGTCATATTGACATGTTGGCTGTTTGTAGATACAATGGAGTGGGAGATTGCAGAAATGTCATGAGAAATTACGTTTGTTTTCAATTTTATTGATTTGCATAACAAGAAAATGAAAAATAAAAAATAAAAAAATTGGGCCCGGGCCTGGCCCAAGCCCGGCCTTAAATGTTGGGCCTAGGGCCTGGGCTTGGACCGGGCCCAGATATCCCCAGATTCTGGCCCAACCTGGCCCGTTTGGCAGCCCCCTTGGCCCGACCCAACCCGGCCCGTTTTGCTGGAGGCCCGATGGGCTTGGGCTGGGCCGGCCCAAGCCAGGCCCATTTGACACCTCTAGGCAAGGGGCCTCGAGGTCCGAAGTTCGATTCCCCATACCGGCGGGTTATATATATGAATTGCAGATCTAACAAATTTTCCTATTGGGAAAATTTAAAAAAAAATGGAGCATTAGAATACATTCTAACCACCGTGTAGTCGTCAAAAGACGCATCACAACATAATGCAACCACACAAGCATCATTAATATCTGGACTAGGATCCCGTAACTTCTTGTTCTCT
Source organism: Escallonia herrerae (assembly GCA_033070095.1). Classification (NCBI taxonomy): domain Eukaryota; kingdom Viridiplantae; phylum Streptophyta; class Magnoliopsida; order Escalloniales; family Escalloniaceae; genus Escallonia; species Escallonia herrerae. The sequence goes on along the minus strand of JAVXUP010003124.1, from coordinate 43,272 downwards.
TTAGTTAATGGATTTTATAGAATTATGGTATTAGTAGGATATCTGTTCTCATCTGGATGCTCAATTTTCACATAAAGCTAGCCGTTAACAAAACCAGTGCTTATGGCCATTACGGCCATGTTCCTGACTTCATCCCAGTGATGTTACTTCCGAGTACGTGAAATCTAGTGGGAAGGCACTCCAGTTAATGGAGTAAAACATATCATAAACAACAACAGCTTTATGGTGGAAATTATCCTTTGTGAGATGCATTTCGACAAATATGGGGTTTGTTAAGAAAGCGTGCCATGATTTGTGAATGCACCTGAAACGTAATAGAGATTCCACGGGCACCCTTGAAAAGATATTCTTTACACGAGCTCACCAAGCAGCTATGTCAGGATTGTGGATTCAAGTTCTTGGCTTTCCTCCTGTTTGCGCGGCTAGGCAAACTCATTATCGATCGTGCTCTGCAACACAACTAATGAACCGTGTGGGATCGTTTTTGCCTTTCAGGCCTGAGGACTTCACTAAAAAGGACAATTAACTAGTGACAATATGTTGAGTTGATCAAAGGTTGATGCGCCCACTGAAATTACAAAGATAATTCTTACAATACAACGAACACAATTTCTACGACGCACTTGATTTCTTACCGATACTACACAGATCATCTAACAGGCTGCCTAAAGAAGTCTAAATAAGCTATTCTTCCTAGTATAGTTTCGTTGAGAGATTGACGACCCCTTTTTCTGTTACCTTGCATCTGCTTTTATACTTGCATCATTTGTAAATGTCCTCTTCTGGTAACTGTCATTCCTTATCTTTATTGGGAGTAACTTCTCAAACCCAACGATCAATTTCTCCCTCCAAAATCTTCTTAATCATGCTGATCGTGGCATGCTTTAGAAACTTCTCACTAACCGTTTTTCTTTGATATGTCTATCTTATCTCCACGTTTGTTTTAACGCCATCGATCATGTTGTTTTCTGGCGGTTTCCTCCTTCTTGTGCGGGTTGTTCAAATATTTTGTTTTCCATGTTTCTTTTCAATTGTTTATCTCCTCCTTGTAACTTGGTAACCGATGGTAACCATAACAGTTGTGTCTTCCCCACTCTCTTCATTAATACACTCCTTTGTGGTTATCATCATGCCATGTGTCTACACATTATTTGTGAAATTATTGGTGCCAACATTGCCCCCCTTAACTTGCGCGACGTATACAGTCGTGCGAGTTAATTCTATTTGTCTCAAATTTTAACACCCTTAACTCCTGGCCGTTTTATCGCGGCTATTTTAAATTGACCTTTGTTTGTCCCTTATCAAAGTATCCTCTTAATCACAATAAACCATAGAATTTCTGATTGTTCATGTCTCGCACTTCATCCAAAAATCATGGTGAAGAAAAGAACTATTCCTCGTGGCGATGAGGGAGAAGGATCAGTCGAGTGTCCCCTAACCCTCGATGGGGTGTTGGGGCTCTTATGGACCATATTGATCCTATCGACTCTCGCGTTCTGATTCCCTCCAAGAAACACCCTAAATCTATCAGCCCACACATCTTAGGCCATCTTTTAGGGTTTGTCCTCGACCCTTAAAGGGATACCCAATTGTTCCTTGAGAAATTATGGTACTGATGGTTTATTTCAATAATTGTTTGTAGCTTAACTCCATGAGGTTTCCTTTAAATAAATTATATCAGTCATTATGGAGGAATTTAGTAGAGATAATTTTGGGGAGATCTGTAAGGACCTTTTAGAAGTCATATTATGGTGTTAGTTAATGCATGATTTTAGAATTGTTGATAGGTTTAAATAAGGCCTGGTAGAGCCCTTGATTTGAGTCCATTGGGTCTGCGGCCGATCACGTGCTTAGCTCGCGGGCCTGCCCGTGGATTCGGGTCGTGACATGAACTCTTTGTTATTGTGTCATGTTCTGTTAACAAACTTAAGAGAGTATTTGACTTCTGCCCTATTTCATGCAGTCAATAAAAGTACTAGATCGCCCAAGAAGCCAACCACCGAGATGGGAACTTCTACAAATGTAGTCTCTCGAAATGCAACGAGAATCCTCTCCAATGCCAACCGATCAGCAAAAACCTCCTTTGACTGCTCCAATTTATTCTGCCACACCTAAGCCTAAAGCTACCAGAAGGAAAAGTATTGTGCGCAAGACTCGCTTTAGTGCACGAACCATGTCTTTGAAGGTAAATCCCTTTTTTTGTCGGTTCTTGTATTTATTGCTAAATTTCATTGCTTACCCCTTATTAGGATTTGGGTGGCATTACCATCGATTGACTCTGGAGAGTGCTAGCAAAGATGACGATCCTAACAATACTTCCTTTGACGCTCCTGGCGGTGAGGTGACTGATACGGAAGTTACTAGTTTCGGAGTCTCTCCAGTTATTGCTACCCATCCACCCGCCTTTCCACCTCAATAGGTTTGTAGGTTTCTAAGCATTTTTAAGTTATTATCTTTATATAAATAATTCATATCTTACTATTACTTATGCAGCAGGTTGATGAACCTTGGGATGTCCAGGATGAAGAAGATTCCGATTATACTCCTAACAGTCATCATTCCAACCGATCGGGCAATACTTTTTTACATGTTTCCCCAATGACTAAAACCTGCCCTCCAGCTGAAAGTCATTCTCCTGCTGTTGCAGATCCGTTCCAAAGCCCTAAACCTACCTTGCATCATCTAGTCATGTTGATATTGTTCCTTCAATGCCTGTGTCATCGGCTCTCCCAATCGACTCTAGTTCTCCGTCGATTACTCAGACGGTGGCAGAGGCTACAGGCACCCTAGCTGCTCGGCAATCAACTCTTTCATGTCTGTTGTTGATGATATCAACCGTAAGTTCTTACAAGAGTCAGCTATCAGTGCCTTTTTTAACCTTTGAGCAGTACATCAGTTTCTCCTTCCAATGTTGACGTGAATGCAGTTCGTAGTGTTTTTAAAAGTCTGCTCAGCCATCGCCTTCTTGATGTTTTGGCTAATGATGATGCCTTATGAAAAATGAACGATCTGATAGACACTCTTGCCGATAATGCATCAGCTCTAAACGATGTCCAATCAGGTCTAATCTCCACTCTAAAATTTCAAATCTCTGTATATCTGCCTCTTGGAAGCAAGTTATGGGCATTAAATCTAATGTCCAAGTAGTGGACCAAGATATTGATGCCCTAAACATTCAAATCCAAGAGAAGCATCAAGTTAGCCTGCAGATTTCTAAAGAAATTGATGAGATTAAGGCTAAGAAGAAAGAATTAGAGATGAAGATGAGTGCCCTAGATCAAAAAGAGCAAAGTCTGTTGTAGCGGCAAGTGGTGTTTATCAAGAGGCTATCGACTTAGCCACAGCTATGGAAGAGCCCTTGAAGAAACAAGCTAGGACTCAATCCCAGCTCGTCTTTGCAGACCAAATTATGTCTAGGACAGAAAGTCAATGAAAAGAAATTCAAACTGCTTTTGATGTTTGATGTAAACAATTATTTTCTTTGTTAACTTTTGATTTTTAGATTACTACTTGTAATCAGACTGCTTTCATTAGATTTTAGTTGCAGTTTTCTTTTATTTAGCTTTTCTTAGCCTTTATCAGGCTAATGCAAACTATCTCTATCGATTGGTTTGACTCATTCCCATATAGAAGGGATGTACTTATGTAGGTATTGACCATTAATCGGCTTAGCATGCAACTGTCCTTCTAACAATTTTGACCAATATGCTCCGCCTCTTAAAACTTCATGGATTAAGAAAGTTCCTTCCCAATTTGGTGTGACCATTTTCCAAATTTTGAATCTTTTAACCCTATAAGCAAGATAATTTTCCATACCAAGTCTCTTTCTTGAAACATTTTTGGTAAAACTCTTCGGTTGTAAGATCTACTTACCTTTAGCTTTTGGGCATGCAATCTATCTAATGCATCCAGTCGATGATCGTCTAGATTTTCTAACATAATTGCCATAGCTACATTGTACTCTATCACCGGCATTCTATTTTGCTTAGCTACACGGAAAGATTTTATTGTTATTTCCATAGGCAATACAGGGTCATGTCCGTATGTTATTGCATATGGGGTTACTCCTGTGCTAGACCTTGGGGAGGTTCGGAATTCCCAAAGAACTTCCGATAACAATCGATGTCAATCACTTGGGGTATTTTCAATAGCCCTCTCCATGATGTGCTTAATAGACTTATTTGTCGCTTCAGCATGGCCGTTTTCTTATTCATAATAAGAGGTAGAATATATTATTTCCAACTTGTACTCTCTAGCAAACTCACGTATTTGCCTCCCAGTAAAAATAGTACCTCTATCGGCAGTGATTGTTTGAGGTAATCCAAATTGATGGATTATGTTTTCCTTAATGAAGGTAATTACACTTTCTTGTGTAACTGTTTTCATTGGCTTGGCTTTTGTCCACTTTGTAAAGTACTCAATGGCCATAATTATAAACCCATGCTTTTTAGATGAAGAAGAATGTATTTGACCTCTATCGGCAGTGATTGTTTGAGGTAATCCAAATTGATGGATTATGTTTTCCTTAATGAAGGTGATTACACTTTCTTGTGTAACTGTTTTCATTGGCTTGGCCTCTGTCCACTTTGTAAAGTACTCAGTAGCCATAATTATAAACCCGTACTTTTTAGATGAAGAAGGATGTATTTGACCTATAAAGTCCATAGCCCAACCCCTAAAAGGCCAGGGTTTCACTATCGATTGCAATTCCATGCATGGTGCGCGGTGAACGGCTCCATGTTTTTGGCAACCTTGACATCCCTTTGCATATCCAACGCAATGTTCCATCATGGTAGGCCAGTAATGGCCATGTCGCCTAATTAGTCATCTCATTTTTATGCCCGCTTGATGAGCACCACAAACGCCTTCATGCACTTCAGTCATTACATGCATAGCCTCTTGTTGCCCCAGACACCTAAGCCCCAGTCCTTCTAGCATTTGTTTAAACAGATCGCCATCTAATAGGAAGTATTTAGTTGCTTGCAGCTTCATTTTTGTGCCTACTTTCAGTTAAGGGTTTTGTAAATATTGAACGATAGGTGCTCTCCAGTCGTATTGAATCGTATCGACTGGGCTAACCATTTTTAATTGCCCATATCTGTCACTGATTAGTGATAGCTGTTTGGATACTTTTACCTATTGTTCATTGATCCCATCAGGGACTTTTAAACCTGAGCCAGCTGAGCCATTACATTGGCGCTCCCATTGTCTATCCTGGGAACGTGAGTTATGGTTACGTCATCAAATTTTGCTAACAAATATGATGCGATACTAAAATACATCTCCAAACCTGAAGCATTGCATTTGAACTCTCTATTCAGCTATTTTATAACTAGTTGACAATCCCAAGATATTTGTACTGTTGTCACACGCATGTCCAACAGTATCTCTAAACTAATGATTAAAGCTTCATATTCTGCTTGATTCTTTGAACAATCTTTTCAATTTGAAAAGCAAATTGATGTGTATTTCTGGTGGGAGACACTATCATTATCCCTGGACTAGCTCCTTGACTAATATTTGATCCATTGAACATCATTCTCCAAGGAGCGATACCGACATAGATTATTTCGTTCTCAAGATTAACCCTCGGATGATTTGCTAAGAAATCGGCCTGGGCTTGGCCCTTTACAGATTTCTCAGGGATATATATTAAATTATACTTTATCAATGTAAGAATCTATTTTCCCATTTTTCCCCTTAATACTGGCCTTGATAGCATATATTTTGTCAAATCTATTGTGCAATTATCAATATGTCAAAAGGCAGCATGTAATGCCGAAGCTTAACTGCAGTAGAATATAAGGTTAAACACAACTTTTCTACAAAAAAGTATATTTTTTCGATTACATTTAATCCTCGACTGAAATAGTAGATGTCTTGTTCGAAGCCCTGACTATTTTCTTGAGCTAGCAAGCTTCCAAGTGATGATTCTGCTGCCGATACATACAACTTTAAAGGCCTCCCAATCCTCGATGGCATCAATACAAGGGGTTTGGCTAGATATTCTTTTATCGACTGAAAAGCTAGTTGATGATTTGCTTCCTATCGATACTCGATATCTCCTTTCAGCCTTAATAAGGCTGAAAATGACTTTATTTTTCCTGCTAAATTAGCAATGAATCGGCATAAGAAATTAACTTGACCCAAAAATGCTGGATCTCCTTCTTATTCGAAGGAGGTCTAGCATTTATAATGGCTTTCGCCTTGTTCTTATCGATTTCGATCCCCTTCTGGTGGACCAAAAATCCTAAGAAATTCCCTGTAGAAACCCCAATAGGGTACATTTTTAGATTATGCTTTCTCATTCTTATGAAAACATTTTCTAGATGTTTAACATGCTCTTGACGACTATCCGATTTAACGACCACATCATCGATATACACTTCTAAAAATTTCACAATCATATCATGGAAGATTAAATTCATTGCCCTTTGGTGCGTTGTCCCAGCATTTTTTAGACCGAAAGGCATGACTATCCATTCATATGTACTGATTGCACGTGGACATCTAAATGTTGTTTTATGAATATCTTCATCTTTGATAAAAATTTAGTTATATCCAGCATTTCCATCCATAAACGACATGATTGTATGTTTGGATGCTAAATCAACTAGCATGTCTACGATGGGTATGGCATATTGGTCTTTAGGAGTAGCGGAGTTCAAATTTCTAAAATCAATGCGTACTCTTAACTTACCATTTTTCTTTAACACAGGAACAATATTTGACATTCATTCAACATACCTGGCTGGCCGAATTAAATTTGCCTTGAGTAATCGCTTGATTTCCTCCTTTACCAACAGAGTTACTTCATTCGACATTTTCCTAAGAGCCTGAATGAACGACCTGAATCCTTACTTGATTGGCAATCTGTGCTCCACCAGCTTTCTATCTAAGCCCGGTATTTCTTCATAACTCCAGCGAAGCAGTCCCTATATTTCTTGACTACATTGATGATCTTTTCTCTAACCTCAGTCGATAACTGAGCACTAACATAAATCGTCTGTGGATTGGCCTCCAATCCCAAATTCACCTCTATCGGTGGATCTTGTGTCTTTATCTTCAAGTAATCCAACTTGGCTGGTGCCAGTCTAAGATTTTGCTACTGCACCCCATCTAGTCGATCCATTTCGTCATCCTCGACGCATTCTGCCCAATCGACATGTGACAACCTTGCCAATCCTTTTTTCATGGCATAGATCAGCAGTCTCTTGAAGGTTTTCTTGATCGCCTCTTGTCCTTCTTTTACTTTACTCACATCTTTAGCCATTATCGGCTTGCTTTGAAAATTTTTGCAATTCTCCTTGGTCTCCAAATTTTCAGCTACAAAAGCATTCTCTGGCTTCCGTTGCATCTCATGCCTTTTTTGTGGATGCCTATCCATTAACAACTACTTTCACATGTACTTGGCAAGGACCTTCTGCTGCCAGGTCCCACCATAGAGTCGATTCCTTGACCATTCACTAGAATCCCATCCTCATCTGAAACCATCGGTTTTACGTCCTGCTGATAGAAATTTTGCTTCAACGCAATTCGAGTCTGCCAAAAATGGTTTGTTATCGGCCCAAACCAACTCGGCCACTTTCTTACCATCTTTTTCCTCCCTCCAGAATATCAAAACTTGATGAAGATAAGATGGTATGCAACCATTAATGTGTATCTAGTCTCTCCCAAGCAGAGCATTGAAACTTGAGGAAGAATTAATCACAAAAAACGGAGACATATTTGCCTTTTTCCCGACTATAAGCTCTATCGGGACTACACCTTTTGGCTTTGAAACTCTTCCTGCAAAATTGCATACCATAATTTCAGAGGGAATCAAATCCTTTTCATCCTTGCACAACTTTCTTGTGGGTAGAATATTCACTGCAACTCCGTCATCAACCAGGACTCTGGCCACTGGCTGGCCATCCATCAATGTGGAAATAAAAAAAGGCTTCAAACGCCTTGTTCTTTGAGGGTCTGGTTTAGTTAATATGACCCTATTTCCACGGTTGATTATAATTCCCTTACTTGAATGGTTTTGTCTTACCTCTCCTATCGTGTCGTCTGTTTCTTTGACTCCAATGATATTTGGTACCGGTGCTCTATCATCCTCTACATCTTCTTCATTCTGAATCACTTTGCCTCAAACGTGAGAGGAAGAATAAACACCATGTTGCAATCGATATTCACCTTGTGTCCTCCAAATAACAACTTCCTTTTTGTTTCTAACTTTTTGTTGTCGACAGCCACTCTGCCCCTCTTCGTTTCATCTTTCTCATCGGGAACAACCGTCTTTGCTCCTTTGCTAGCTGACAGCTTTTAGAGTGGTTGAAATCTCCCTTTTGCAACCATTTCTTGAAGAACCTCATCCTCTGTTTGTTTCTTCGGTTGAACTCTAACTGTGTTCGAATCTTCTTCTCCTCTTGTCCACATCGACTTTCTCCTTTCAAGCTAGGCTTGCTTCATCTCCAATTCACTTTGTATTATAGCTGCAAACTTTCTCTAAACTCTTCTTTTCTTTGTTTTGTTTAAATCTTGATACATCTCTGGTAATGAGACTCTCTCCTGGCCGACCTTGTGCATAGTCATCAGACGGGACTTTTGGATTCAACATCCTCGATTCCCCTTGATATTTCTGCATCATCCAGAATTCATCTCGCTGCCCAGCCACTATAGGATTTTTCCCTTTATAGTTTTTCGACACATATGTTAGATCAAACGGCCCAAACTTTGGCCTTACCATCTTCGAGCCAAAGTGTTCAGGTCCTATGTTATTTTGATAAATGACCCGGTTAGCCATGTTTGGCTGCTTAAAACTCATCCCCGACTGAAAACTCTCTGGCTTCCTCGGCCTACCTTCTTGTACCATCTCTCTGTGAGTTTTTTTTCCATCATCTATTATTTTTTCCACATCTTTTTTGACCATTCTTTGGAGGAACCATAGCTCTGACACATTGGCTCTCCTACCGGTCCTATCTTAGGCACAGATGTGCGTAATTTTAAGATCAAACTCCCTCTATTGGAGCTACTTTCTTCATCAGCCCACAAACTGTCATCTCTTTTCTTGTTACCGTAACTGAAACTCCTATCCATCTCAGAGCTCACCTTTTCTTTGGTTCTTCTCCCATTATGATCTCTCTCTAAAGGTCTCCTCGCTTTGAAGTTATCGCTTTCCAAACTTACATTTTCACTCGAGCAATCGACTGGATTGTAGTCCACTGATACCATGTTGATATAAAGTGCCATTTCTGGGAAGGGGTCGCTGTCGACTTCCATCATTTCTTTGTCCTTATGAACGAACTTAAGGTGTCCAGCTTCGATTTGGTCCTGCACCGCATTGCAAAAAATGACACACTTATTAGTGTTATGACTAATGGTGTTGTGCCATTTGCAAATTTTAGTTTTCTTATCCTTTGGGGCCCTAAGAGGGCCCTGAAGCTAGATAAACTTAATCTTCAGGAGGTGATTGAAGATCTGATCTGCTTGATTTATATCGAATGAGTATTTCCTCAACGGGTTTTTGACTTTGACAAGAGTTTCACAAGTAACTAGTTTTTTCCCAATCATTTATGCAGCATCCACTTCTAGATCGATAGGATTTTGATAATAAGTTCCCATCAAGGAATTCTTCTTAATATGCTCTTCCCTCAACAGAGTTTCATATCGGGTTACCCTGGACGATAACTCAAACACATTTCTGAATTCCATTCTTTCGAACTTTTTCCTAATTTCTAGATCCAACCCATATGACAGCTAGATTTGCCAACTCCAATTCTGGCATTTGAAAATGACACTTGTTTTTTAAAGCTTTGAACCTTTATAGGAACTGCTCTGCATTTTCCTCTGAATGTTGCTTCAGTTTCACCAAATCGACTAGTAAAATCTCAGGTTCCATTTTGAAGAATTGAGCATGGAATAAGGCTTCCATATCTCTGAAAGATAACACTAAATTAGCCGGCAAATTTGCAAAGCACAAAAATACCACCCCAGTCAGTGAATACTGAAAACATTTTTACTTAATCCAGTCGTTTTGACCCAAATTTCTACACTAGAAGGTAAACCTAACCATGTGTTTGATGGTCGACTGATTTCCTTCACCATGAAACAAGCTAAATTCTAGGACCTCTTTTTATCGGATCGGATCTCTTATCTCGCTACTATTTAACTGGTCAATATCATCAGGGTATGGTTTTCGATATAGAGGCCTATTGATAAGCTTATATCCCTGACCCATTCCAATTCGTGGAAGTTCATGAGAAAATTATGGCATCTGGGCCATTTCAACACGATGGAATTCATGCAGTAAATGTGACGTCTAGGCCATTCCCACTCGATGGAATTCATGCGGTGGATATGGCACAAATGTGTAACCCATCCTTTCTCTGTCGTTTATTTGACCATTATCGATCGTCTCTTCGAACACAGTGTTTTCAAACATATTCACCCTTTCTGGGTTCCTCTTATGAAGAGGGGCGTATGTACTTTCGACTACCTGGCCAGTATGGTACTGGCCATTTCCATTTCTAGGAACCTTGATATTATTAGGCCATCTAGCGGGGTCTTTGTCCCACTTCCTCCTACTTATTTCTTATTTAGCTCATTTTCTCCCCCGTGGATAGGTGCAGGAATGTACCAACCAGAATTCTGTAGCTGATTTGAACTCAAACCATTTGGTTGTTTTACAGCATTTTCAATCCTTTAGGAGAACCGTCGATCTCCAGTGGGTCAGTATGGTTGTTAATAGGGCTTTCCCCTTTTGCAGGTTTAGATTTATTGCCTTAGCGATAGAAGAAGTCTGTTTTTAGATTTCTCCCGACAGACCTTTTATCATTTCTCTTTCAGAGGCGTTTCTTTCCTCTGAGGCTCGCTTCACTTCTTCTACTATCTTAGAGTCGAACTAACTCTGCTCACTAACCAATTTATTCAAAGACATAGTTTGATTTTGCAAAATAATCATAAATCGAGACACCGTGTCTTTAAACTCTTGGGTTGATGAACTAACCTGGTCCATCATCTGTGCCAAGGTTTGGCCATTGTGGCCGATAGTCGGTATCCCCATGTTAGGACTTCCATTGTCACTGGAACTTCTCCCATTAGAATTTCCTGAATCTTGAACACTGGCGTTCACATTTTCATTCTTGTTCATGCCATTAATGGCTTGAACATTCCTCGTTTCTTCCAAATTGTCACCGTTGTTGTTGGTGTTCGGATTTTCAATACCATTGGTCGTACCAATTTGTCTCACAACATTACTACACGTGCTTGGCATAGTTTTCTTTTTTAGCTACATGTGTCCTACCGGGCGTGCCAATGTTTGCGCTGTTAAACAAACTCACTATCGATCGTGCGCTTGCGACACAGCCGATGAACAGTGGAGGATCTTTTTTGCCTCTAGGGCCTGAGGAATTCACTAAAAAGGAAAACTAACTAGTGAAAATATGCTGAGTTGATCAGAGGTCTATGCCCCCACTGAAATTACAAAGATAATTCTTATAGTACCACGAACACAATTTCTACAGCGCATTGGATTTCATATCGATACTACACATATCATCTAACATGCTGCCTAAAGAAGTCTAAATAAGCTATTCTTCCTAGTCTAGTATTGTTGAGAGATTGACGACACCTTTTTTCTGTTGCTTTGCATCTGCTTTTATACTTGCATCATTTGTAACCGCCCTCTTCTGATAACTGTCATTCCTTATCTTTATTGGGAGTAACTTCTCAAACCCCACGATCGATCGCTCCCTCTGAAATCTTCTTAATCATGCTGACCGTGGCCTGCTTCAGAAACTTCTCACTAACCATTTGTCTTTGATACATCTATCTTATCTCCACGTTTGTTTTAACACCATCGATCATGTCGTTCTTTGGCAGTTTCCTCCTTCTCGTGCAGGTTGTTCAAATATTTTGTTTCCCGCATATCTTTTCAATTGTTTATCTCCTCCTTGCAACTCGGTAACCGATGATAACCATAACAGCTGTGCCTTCTCCACTCTCTTCATTAATACACTCCTTTATGATTATCATCATGCCACGTGTCTACACATTATTTGTGAAAATATTGGTGCCAACACCTCCATTTGTATATTGTGGCAACTCTGGTGTTTTCTTTTGGGTGTTCTTATTGTTCTCTTTCTCGTCTTTTAACCTTCTGTATGTGTCGTTGTTCGGTTGTTATAATCCTAACCATTATCCATTGTTTAAAACATGTATTACCCAAGTCCCCTTTCTCAAAATCTACAATCTGCGGACAGAAAAAATGTACACTATTATAACAATCAACAATATGATCGACGTCTTATGTTTTCTATACTATATTTGTCACTAAAGATACATTAGCGACAAAGTAGCAATCTTTTTTATGATAATAACTAATTTATTTCAACCGTATTGTATATCTAAGAATATACGGTATTATTGGCACTAAGAAAGCAATATAAAACTAACGTGATATGTTCTCCGTATTGGTATTTTTTTGCTAAAACCGCATTAGCGCCAAGGTAGCAATCTTTTCGATGACAAGGACCGATTCATCCAACCAAATTTAATACAGCCAAGTTTGGCATTACATTTCGGAGCTTCAAAAGTAATTTTAAAACATAAAAGCACAAGCTTCACAAGTTTCGTTACAAATTTTTTGGATTTTAGCACTTTTTTTTTTTGAATAAAAGATAGAAATATACACCATTATAAAGCTAAAGTAACATGAAAGGTTGCTTTTTGGATTTTAGCACTTTTTTTTTTTTTGAATAAAAGATAGAAATATACACCATTATAAAGCTAAAGTAACATGAAAGGTTGCGTAAGCCAGCTAGATTCCAAAGAGAGGCAAAAGGAAAAGCCATACATACCGGATTATATCCCCATCTAGTACGAGTCTATATGACTGTATCATCAACCAAAAGAAAAAAAACCACCAATAGAAAACCATTGAAGGTAGTAGCACTATGTCAAAGTACACTTCTGTTAAGATGAAGCATCAACTTGTCAGTTTCAAACCACTCCTCTTGCACAAAAATGCCATATGGACAACAAAGGGACGCAAGAGCCGAACATAGGCCTTGCCCCAACCCATATGAACAGAGTGCAAATTAAAATTGGTAGTCGTCGATCATTGCATTCGAAATGCCAGTAATATGGTTAGACTCACAGAATTACCAATAATGTATGCAAGAAAGCCGAAGCAGAAGCAAGGGATGCGCTTTGGCGTCTGAAAAGCATTATTATGTCTTTAAAAAAAATCACCTCCATCACAATCACTACTCATAAGCAAAAGCAAATTTAAACACTAATAGTAGCGTTCATTTCGTTCAAACTAGGCCGAAACTGAGTGAACGGTACTGTGCAATGGAACGAGGTAAACAAAAGGACGAAAATAGCTATTAACGGGTAATATTTGGCAAGATGCCTCGGCAACAGAGTCAAAAATGGAGTAGTCAGGACTTATGGATCATAATGGAAACCGGCCAAAAGCAAAATGGTTGCGACGCAGGTCGAAAAAAAAAAGGCTATAGTCGGCAATAGTCGGCAACACGATGATTAATCAATAGTTGTCTATTACGCTTAGTGGTATTTAACAAGAACCTTTAATGACAAACTTTAACAAGACATTTTTGGCGTGACTAATAAAAATATTTTGGAAGCATAACTACTCCACGTCACTAGAAGAAAAGACGGATTCAACGACGGATTTTTAGCGACGGAATGTATTCCGTCGCTAAAACCCCTTTCGGCGATGGATTCTGTCGTCGATAAAAAACCATGGTGAAACTTTTTAACGACAGAAGTATTCGTCAGTAAAAGTATTTGCCAACGGACTTTTACAGAAGAACTTTTACCAACGGACAAAACCATCACTAAATACATTATAAAAATTTATAATTTTTAATGATTTAAAAAAAACATTTAAGTGACAGAATTATTTCGTCACTAAAAATTCCGTTGGTGAAAACAGACTTTTACCCACGAACATCCCGTCGCTAAAAGTCTTGTCATTTATCTCAAATCCCGTTTCTTTCTTTTCTTTCTCCCGTTTCTCTCTATCTTAATTATATCTCACCGGTGTTCTTACTCCAGCGAGGACATCTACAGCGACCCACCCCCCGATGCCGCGCCACCTCTAGCCCCAATTACTCGACTCTGTCATCCACGGCCATTGTCAATATCCGCACCACCTGCGTTTCTGTGCCACTGAGCGCCAAACATCGCCACCGCTAGGTCCGGCCCCGCTCGTCAAAACCCTAACCAGCTGTTGCACAAGACCATTGGTATGTTCATTCATTCATCACAGTTATGTACACATATTTGGATGTATGAATCTCGTGATTTATGTTGAATTTAGGATTTTGGTTTCATTTCTGATCTGATTTACGAGCTAGGTTATTTTGTTCAAATTGGATTTGGTGTTTTATTTCTTCGTATTCGATTTTGTGATGTTTCAATTCTAGTGGAGTGGTTTTGTGTCTTTGGGGCTTTTGGCGGTTTTTGAGTAATGATTTTACTAATTATATGAGATGAGATTGGTCTGTCTTGAAGATGGTGGAGATTGTGATGCGGTGATTTGATGGCGGTGACATTGGTTGTTGCTTTGGCGGCTGTGCATTGGAGAAGAGGATGGGAAAAAAAAAAAGGAAAAAAGAAGAAGAAAAGTGATTAGGTCCACGTGTATATGTTCATGGCTTATTTCTCACAATGCCAGTCTTATCATTTAAAATTTCTAAGGCCCATTAGCTATTGAACTTATTTGGTTCAAAACCAAATGTTCAGATACATAGTTGACAATAGCCCAAATGTTGCAATGATACTCCTTAACCATAAAAATTAACAAAAAACATTCGTTTTATTTTTTCAAAGAGTTAATATATTGAGATAAAATTCAAAAAAAAAAAAGTAACGCGAAAAGGCATTAACAAACCCTAAGGACCATCACAAGCAAGAGATCTGTTTTAAGTAATAAAAATGAAATTAAGTATCATGCCTTCAACTTAGATAATCTTTAATTTGCCTAATCAAGCTTTAATTTGCCTAACTTCCAAAGGAGTGACAAAGAAACAAATCAAATAGCTATCACTTGGGCACATGTTCAGTTGAACAAAGACTCCTCTAAATTGGACTAGAGAGGCTGTAACAGTCCTAGTCTAACTGGTCAACCTTATCATGGTTTTCATCAAAATACAATAGTCTACATATACCCTACCCACCCTACCTAGAAAGGAGAAATTATATTCAAGAAAATAATTTAATAAGTCTTAGGATAATCAACCAAAGTCTGACTGCTCACTCTTTCAGAACATATGGTAACTTCTCATGGTATTATCAGATATCTGATTTTCACAAGGTTTTGAATTTGATTCTTCCCTCCTGAATATTTGCAAATCCCCCCCCCCCCTCCCAATTGCACAATTTGCACTCTGATTATTTGTGCACTTGGCAGTTATGCACCTTAATTTTAGGTTGTTAATTGATGATTTTAGATTGTTAATTTTGCATTGAGCATTTGAGATATTGAGATTGTTAATGGAGGATGGGACCCAATTGGCTTGAACGTGTGATTTTTACTAATTTTTATTTCATTGAGCATTTGAGAATTAAGAACCGAGAATTAAGGTTGTTGATTGAGCATTAAGGATTTGAGAATTGAGGTTGTTGACGAAGGATGAGACCCAATTGGATTGAGATACCTGTTAGGTAGCATGGACACGAACACCACGTCAGATCGACATCGACACTGAAATGTCATATTTTGGCTTTATACTTGTAGACACCTCTTCAATGGGTGTCAGCACCTCTTCAATGGGTGTCCGGCAATTAAAAAATAAATCAATGTCTTCAGACACCGCTGAGAGGTGTCGGACACATGTCCGGATGTGTCAATGAGGTGTCGAGGTGTCGGTAGGTCACAGATACCATGTCCGATCGACATTGACACCGAAATGTCATATTTTAGCTTTATACTTGTGGACACCTCTTCAAGAGGTGTTTGGCACCTCTTCAAGGGGTGACGGACATGGTGTTTTGCATTTAAAAAATAAATCAATGTCTTCAGACACCGCTGAGAGGTGTCGAACACATGTCAATAGATGTCAACACATGTCCGGAGGTGTCGGTATGTGTCAGACACCATACCTATACCCTATATGAGGTGTCGGTGCTTTATATCAATTTTTATTCTTTATATAATTTTGTTAACTATGCATTGAGCATTTGAGAATTGGGAATTGAGATTGTTGACTGTGCATTGAGAATTTGAGAATGAAGATTATTGACGGAGGATAGGACCTAATTGGATTGAAATATCTATGAATTAGTTGAATGGTTGGTTGTTGAATTTAGGTTAATTAGGTTAACGCGATATTTTTAGCACCCCCTGGAATCTCATCGTGGCTCCAGCACTGGTTATAATTAGCCTTAATTGATCCCGATTAACCCTAATGAACCCAATTAACCCTAATTAGTTCTAACGAGCCTAATTAGTTCTAATTAACCCTAAGAACCCAAATAAAATCAAATTAGCTGTAATTACCCCAAATTAGTCCTAATTATAACACTAATCAGCCCAAATTAAACTCCAATTAGCCCTAATTACTCATATCTTAGTAACTCGTAATTAGATTAATTAAACCCTAAACCCTAAAACCTAACTAAACTCTAATTAGCTCTAATGAACCCAATAACGCGCATATTGATTATAGTTAGCCTAATTAGTCGTAATTAAGCCTAACAACCCAATTAAGCCTAATTAGTCCTAATTAGGCCTAATCAACACTACTCCGCACAATTAAACCCTAATTAGCTCTAAATAAGCCTAATTAGTCCTAATCAATCCTAATTAGCTATAATTAGCCCAAGGTACTCCTCAATAATTAATACTAATTAGCCCTAACATAACCCAATTAAGCCTAATTAGCCATAATTAGGACTAATCAACACTACTCCACACAATTAAACCCTAATTAGCTCTAAATAACCCTGATTACTCCTAACAAACCCTAATTAGTTATAATTAGCCCAAGGTACTCCTCATTAACACTAATTAGCCCTAACATCACCTAATTAAGCCTAATTAGCCCTAATTAGGACTAATCAATACTACTATGCATAATTAAATCCTAATTAGCTCTAAATAACCCTAATTAGTCCTAATCAACCTTAATTAGCTATAATTAGCCCAAGGTACTACTTATTAACACTAATTAGCCCTAACATATCTTAATAAATCCTAATTAGATTACTTAAACCCTAAACGCTAAACCCTAAACCCTGACAATCGTAATTAACCCTAATAACCCAGTTAGCCCTAATTAGCCATTGGTCATCCCATAATTACTCCATATTACCCAGAGATGGTTCAATTACTTGTTATTTATAAACCCTGCATTCTTTATATTCGTTATTTTTTTACGAAGTCCATTGGCAACGAGATGGTTCAACTCGTTGCCAACAAATTCTATTTAAAGTGAAATTGGTAACATATGCAATGATCTTTCTGCAATTTTGATATTTTGAAAAGATTCTTGCATATGTATTCAATTTCTGAACACATGCATGTATAAAAACCCTTAGTTCCCGTTCAAATGTACTCAATACAAAGTAATACTTTGTAATGAGTCTTTGGATGTCCAGTTTGGACAATTTGAAAAAGCTACGTGTTTATAAAACAACGTTTCAACTCATGCTCTGTGTTCTATGTCGTGGATATTTGGTACATGTTCCCATGTGTTTCTCCGGGTGCATATAAAACTGGTGCTCTAACATTCATCTAACCTTGCAATCGATGTTGTGTACTTGGAGAAATGCAGGAAGGTGCTGCCGAATTTTCCGCAGACATAGGATTAAGCATGAGTTCTTCACTGTTTTATAAACATGTGCTTTTCTGAATGGTATAGGACCACTACCTATTAGAGAACGGAGGGGATATATATAGACATGTTGTCACATTCATGCGTTCATATTTACATCGGCCCTGCCTAATGATTGGTCATAATTGAATGTGGTATACAGTACACTATCTCAGTCGTCATGTCAGTTGATCGAAGTTAGATGAAAAGAAAGAATCACTATAAGAAACAGGGCCTTTAGCGACTGCAGGTAGCGGTCGCTAAAGGTATAAAAGCTGTCGCTAAAGGGTTTTAGCAACCGCCGATTAGCGGTCGCTAAAACGGTCGATACATGCCAGGTTGCTAAATTTTAGCGTCCGCTTTTAAAAATCGATCACTAAATTTAGCGACTGCGTTGACTATATTTAGCGACCGTCACGGGGGGTCACTAAATATTTTTTTTGAATTTAAATATTCAATTTTTTTAGTAATTTTAATTAAATATTATTATATTTTGCAACTGAAAGGCGATCGCTAATTATTTTAATATTATTTTTTATTTTTTTGAAAAAATAGATTTAGCCACCGCTTTTATTTCGTTTAGCGATCATGATGTGCCGTCGCTAAACCTGATTTTGCCCCAAAAAAAATTCAGGTCAAATAACATGTCCAAAACCTGTTGCAAAACTAATATCAATCCAAAAGCAATTTTTCACTACTCGGCAGAGCGACCAACCCAGACATCATCTTCTTCATTCCTTGATGAAGAAGGCACGTTCATTTCATTTATAGCAAATTTTGCATTTTAGTTGGTAAAATAAGTAAACTCTTATCACTACACTATCAATGAGACTAATATCATATAATTCCAAAACTCACAAGGCAAGGCTTAACACAACTTTTTCATTTGATTAGAAATCATATCCAAAATTACAATTAACAAAGTTCACTCTCCATAATAGACATAGTCGTGAACCAAAAATTAAGAAATGAACTAAACACCTAGACTAGGACCAACCATGAAAGTAACTACTCTTGAAACTGCACGAACTCATCAACGTCCAAATTCATGACGTTTGTACTGTGAGAAACATTTTCTGGCAAGGAAGTGCCAAGGTTGTCATTTTCTTCACGGATTGTTGAAAGCATGCTAGATCTAATACCTTCTCACCACCTGGAGAAACACCAACACTAGGCATAGGCCCCCACTGCATGAAACAGAAGAATTTAATCAACAAACTCAATGAAACAGCCAATGTATTTAACATAAAAAAAAAAAAGAAACTTCTAATAATACCAATATAAAAATCTGCAACCCATATATCAGCCTATGTATTCAGTTCAAAGCAACATAATTGTACTTAGCTCCCACACCCTATTCAAAAAAAAAATCATTTTTCTCAACAAGACACTCCACAGTTTATGTAACTGTCAAGTTATATAAACTATAAATGAACTATTTCAAGTAAAAGTAACACCATAGGTGGCCAAGTTAAGAAAAATGGTCTCATGAAAGTCCGAGAAAATCTGAAGCAAACCACACTTGACTAAAATGAATTGCATGTATCTATGTATGCAAGCTAATAGATATGCATATAACGAACTGCGGTAGCTTAAGAATTGTAACTGAAGCATCTCCAGTCTACACATGAACAACTCGGAGAGAACCATTGCTTAAATCGTCTGCAAATTCCAATAATTACTCAAGAGTTAAGCATCTAAAGCAGATGACACCACCACTACGCATTTCTCACAAAAGACAACAAATTTTTATCTAGTTTGATACTTAAATCTATTCAACATGTAACAAACACATTCAAGAAAATAGAAGATAATTACTAAGAGTTATCTCACCTGCTGTTTCTTTTTTGGAAGGTCAAATGATTTAATATCTCCTTTGTAAAAGTTGCAGAGTAATAGTCAAGAGACCAAATATATCATAATCACTTGTGACAAATCATATAATTTTTTAACAAAACCCAAACCTAATGCTAGGCAAACAAGAAAAAAACGCATAATAAGAAATTGTAGGAGTCTTATCCTGCACATGATGCCTAATTTCTAGGTGTATCTTGCACTCAGTTGCTCCAATTTGAGTCTTTTGGTACTTAATTTTGGCTGTATGTGGTAGGTATCTACATTTAGTTTCAATCAAGACCAAACACAACTGAGCCTTGAGTTGATTTTGATATAATGTTTTCCAAACCTCTTTATATATAAATTCAAAGCTCCAAATAAAATACTACAGACATTGGCAGCAGAATATCAACTAATTAACCAAAAGGCACTTGGCAGCCAAATTGACTTGAGAGAAACAATATAAAGCCAGATAAAAGGCATTAAAAAAGTGGGATATCCATGATTTCAAAGTAGCATGATAGAACTGTAAAAAAGACCTAATCTTTTCTATTTGGTTTATCTGAATTGAGCAATTTACATTATAGTGCGATACATAGAACCAAGTAGACGTGTGAAAGGCACTTAAGGAAAGAAACTCTACTTCTGGGTTCTTGGCAGAGCAATATACAAGAACATTCTATATCAAAAAAAATGAGTAACTCACATCACCAACCAAGTTTATCACAATCATCTTCCTTCCCACCTGTACTAAAAGGTTTTGTTGTCAGAAGATTATCGTACAAATATGAAGCACCTTCTAGCACATCCACAAACATGTTTTCATTTTTCTAGTTATTGAACAAACTTTTGATCCATCAAAGACAAGTGTACCTATTCATTAAGAAGAGAGGAAGGATACAAGTGCAGAGTACCTTCTCTCTGGCTCAACCAATTGCTCTCTTGAAGTAAGCATGTCTGGTCTTCTGGCAAATCAAAGTCAGTAGAGATAATATACTCTCCTGCTACCATTTGTCACTAAATGGTAGCAAATCACAATTACAGATCTAGGTTTCTCTCAGTATAAACAGAAAATTACAATTTGGCTCATAGAAAGTTAAAACATGAGTAGAGATTCAAGAGATAAGAACAATTATAGATCCAAGATAAGCGAAGAATTGCAAATCCAAGAGATAGAGATTCAAGAGGCTGAAAAGGTAGAAGAATTACGTGAGTGCCGTGGGTTACGTGGCCTGCTTCATGCTATCGTGGTCCTTCACAACGGCGGCAAGGAAGGCGACGGCGAAAGGCTACTTCTGGTTATTGGGGTGGTAGGAAAGGGAGGAGAGTGGAGGAGCCGCAGATGTGTGGTGGGGGGAGTGAGAAAGAGGAATGAGAAGGAAATTAGTTTAAAGAGGACAAGAGTCCAAATTAGGGCAAGATAAAAAAAAATTTCTCATTGAATTTAGCAACCGCCACGCGGTCGCTAAGTAGCAGTCACTAAATCTCGTGCCAAAAAATTTGTTGACCAAGTCAGAATCAGGGTAGGATTAGCGATCGCTAATGATAGCGGTCGCAAAAGCCGTCGCCAAAGGCCTAATTTAACGACCGCAACAGTGATGGTCGCTAAATTGCGGTCGCTAAAGCCTCAATATCTTGTATTGAATGCTGACGATTTTAAGGATCACGTTGACGAATTTCTCGACTTCACTTACGCGCATCCTGCACAAGTTGACTTTGATAAGATAAGATAAGATAAGATGTCTGTGTAGTAGATGTGAGTTGTTGCATTGGAGAAAAATATTTGAAGTAAAATGGCATCTTCATCGGAATTGTTTTATGGGTGGATACACAAGGTGGAAGCAGCACTGGAAAATGATAGTATTGTCCTCCCACCCGGCTAGTCAAGCTGAAGTTAGGGAGGAGGCACGGTATGATTACTGAGATATGATTATGGATGCTAGGCATGCTAATGTTAACTGGGGTGACGACCGTGGTGACAACAATCTCCAACAGCCGAACGAGGGGGGCTCAATGTTTGTTGCGTTAATTAATGCCCTAACATATCTTTAAATCACTGTTTTTGCAGGCCTAGTATGAACAGCTTAGGCTGTCCAAGCAGCAGTTCAGACAGCCATCAACGTCCACTAATACGGGTGCGAGTACTGGGGCGTTGGAGCGCTGGCTGGATACGCCGGAGGTCTTCAATGGGTCGAAAAGCCGCATACGCAACCTGCCTAGCACGACTGCTTGGGCCGTGATAGGAGCGTCCCCACCCCAACTTGACCTCCACAGACACCGGTTCCTCCGCGTCTGTTGGATGAAAAGGAGATCCAGCGCATTGCTACAGTGGTTTTAAGGATGATCAGGGAGCAGGATCAGCAGGGCACTGCTGCTCGACATGCCGAGCCGGCCCCGGATCAGCTGCATCCAGATCCGGGACTCTTCTCCACTCCCCTAACGGCTGTATACGGTTCGCAGCTTGTACATTTTATTTTTTATTATAATAAATATTTTTTAGATTTGATTATATATAGTTGTTTGTGTCTTGGGGATTGTGCAATGTTGTTGAGGATTATTTTTTTTATTATAGGTCTGGGCATTAGAAAAATAAAAAAATATATTTTAAAACAAATTGACTGTTGGCGACAGATTAATTCCGTCGCTAAAAGTGTACTTAATTCTAAAATTTTAGCGACGGAATATTCCGTGGTTAAAATTTTCATTTAGCAACGGAATATTCTGTCACTAAAAATTATGTTCCGTCGCTAAATATTTATCGATTAAATTATTTTTACAAAAAAGAAAATACAATTAAAATAAGTAAAATACAATTAACGACGGAATTTTCGTCGCTAATTTATAAACAAATTCGTCGCTGAAAGTTCAAAATTAGAAGACGAATTTTCAAATTCCGTTGCAAAACTTTTAGTTACGGACTTTTATACGAGAGACTTTTAGTTACGGTGATTACGTCGCTAAAATTTTTCGCGACGGAATTAAGGCTTTTAACGACGGATTTTCCCGTCGCCAAAGACTTATTCCTTGTAGTGTGTTCAAGATTTCAACAATTTTCGGTTATAACACGTGTGTGTGTGTGTGTGTGTGTGTGTGTGTGTGTGTATTGGAGTAATAGCAACAGCATCCAACTTCTATGATCCAGGGCTTGTTTATAACACTCACATAAAGGTAAAAGCAATATAATAAGATTGTAGCTTAGCGAACTTTTCAGTGCTATACTCATGGAATTCCTTGCCTTTGACAAATTGCGAGGTTCAATCGGCCTTTGATGCGAGGAAAGTCAAGTTTTAGCTAGTATGCATTCAAGCTATCCTAACATTCTGGAGATTGTTTAATTAGTACTACCCAAAATACATGTACAAGTCCTTTGATCAATCGCTCGATAACTTTAGCAACTAGAAGTGTTCAACAATGCAAAACCAAGTACGTCAGAGAAAAGGGGGATTTGAAGTAGCAAATCCAGCTAGCCGGAGTATAAAACATGACCATTATCAAGAATTTAAAATAATAGCCACTATAGTTATTAAAATGAATTTAGCCCCGTGCTACCTGTTTGTAAAAAGATAATTACAAACTCCTATATAGCGACGATTGATAGTCGTTAAATATATCTTTGAAATTTTTTCTAACAATTTCACCGACAATTTTTATAACCGCCCTTTTTTAACTTCATTCAATTAAAGTTAATAAAACAATTATAGATGATTTTTTGTCGCTATACAAGAAGTTGTAACTATTTTCTTACAATTTGAATACCAACAAAATATTTTCCTTTTCTATATGTGGCACAATAGTTTTAGTTTCTTACAACCGTAACATCTAAATCTTTTCCATTTCTATATGTGACATAATGATTTCTCTTGCGTTATGAGGCTAGCATATACAAGAATAATAAGTCTCCGTCATGAACAGGAATGACATTAACGAGCCAAATGAACGGAATGAAACACGGGGTCTTTATAGGTTGTCTGGTTTGACGAATCATTCCGTCAAATTAAGCAATCTTTCTCTCATTCTGGGTCCGTGACCCCTTCGATCAATTTAACCAAAAGGACCCTAGGGTTTCTGTTGTAAGGCATGCCTACTTAATTCAATATCTGCTGAAGTGACCGTTGAGTTCAGATTCCAATCAATGCGTCACACAGGGAGATACTCATTTCTTGTTCCATCGTACTTTAGTCACTGACCAACAACGACCTCATTCATTAGCCCATTGATGTGAAGTTCAAACCTGGGTAGTTAGCCATTAAAAGGGAGGGAAAATTAGGGAAATATGGGATTTATGATTAAATATTTGGAGTTGATGGGTTTTGTTGTGAAAATTGTGAAAAGAGTGGGCCAATTCCTCAAATTCTTGAAAGGTGGGGTGACTTGAGAAAAAATGGGTTTCTCAAAAACTCATAATTTCCTCTTCCCAAAATACCCCTCCCCACAGTAAACCCACTTATGTCCCTCCGCCCAGCCATTTGCCAAACATTTATCTCCTCTACCTTCCATGGGTAACAAACAGCTCCTCCTCACTTCATTCTCACGCTATTACCAGATCTGCCGACATTTCCCCGTGAAGCTGCACCGAGACGGAGCCGAAGCCCTAGCCAACATACAACGGTGAGGCCACCGGTTCCGGCCACCTCCGAAAGAAGCAGCCACCCTTCCGTGACAGAACGAGAACGATTTCCCATCGTCTGCACAGCTCCTCAAGGTTTTGATCATCTATTGCTCTTTTACTTTTTCGTCGTTCGTTCCGCTACTATCATCTTAATTTATGCTCTCTCTTCTTGGATTTCAATGTTTGGTTTGTATATGGATGACTAGTGAGGCATTTTGTTTTTTGGTGTTCACAATATATATTTGGGAGAGGTTTTGGCGGAGAAAATTTCGTAATCGCTAATTGACGCTTTTGGAAGGATGCACACCGTAGGTAAGAATGTCGGAGTATAATATGGAAAGAACCAAAAAAAATGAAATAACTTTTACCGGATAGAGAAATTACGGGGTTGAGATGAGAGGGAGATTGATCTCAAGGAGGTGATCTCAAAATCCCTTACCAAACCCACGTGGCTATACATGCCTGCTAGGTGTTCGATGAAAGGCGTAAGCTGGATAGAGTGGAGTGATGAATCAAGCCATGATAATGGCTAGCTTCTCTTGAAATCACATGGTCTAAACTGCCCAAAGGGGATCACTGGTGATAGCCCTTTTACTATTCTAACTCGTGTTGAGTGCCGCTAGTGAATCTTGCTCAATCTCTTCGAATGTGTTGATCAGAATCCCAGTTGCTCACGTCATGTCCTTTCCATTGTCTATGGTCATGGCTCTTTAGAACACTGTTTGTGTCTGAGAGCAGAGGTGTAGGAATTGCCCCCCTTCGGTAGAGGTTGCTAACCAAAATGACTTGGCCAATGGTGGTGTGAAAGGACAGCTTGTTACTATCATGGGAGTGGCTGATGATGTGAGTAAGATGTAATTGGCCCAGCCAAGGGGTTCGGCAACAGGGATGACTGTAGGGGACTAGTTCATGTTTTCGGAATGCAAGCGTGTACATGTCGGGGAGAAAGAGCGAGAATGAGCTCAATATTTCCACCTTAAATTACGAAAATTGCATGTGACTGCTCTGTCTATTACCGTAATGAACTGTGCATTGAACTGGTTATCTGGTCCCATTTGTTGGTGTTGGTCAACCCCCCCGGGTATTAAGATATACACTACACTAGTTTAATTCCAACCGTGTATAGTAGTTATCAATTTGGAGTATGAGATACATCACATATGCGATTGATTGTTTGTCTTTTCTGGTTATCTCATAAGCCATTTAATGTGTTCTTCTGAGGAGGTAAGTATATGCTGAATTTATTATAGCAAATTGTCTCCCAGCTATGTAGCGGTTTGTCATGGACATTACCATTATGCCAGGTTCATTTTGGGCCAATTATACTTATGGGAGTGTCCTTGATTTTTAGAATAAGACCCCTTTATGCACCAAGTGTTTCATAATTAAAGGAAAGATTGCCATGAGGCACACCTAAGCTCTTTGCATCTCATGAGTTATGTGTGCTGAGATTGAAACATTAGTTGTCATTTTTTGTTAACGAGACGTGTACCATACTCTTATATGTTTTCATTGTGCTTTGAACAATATTTGTGAAGATTTTTAACTAGCCCTGTACGCTTGATTAATGTTGAGTATCTTTATTAAGCGCTACGTACTCTAGTTAGGTATATTAATTTGCACATTATAACGTTATGATTAACCACTATACATGCAAAGTAGCTACATGACCTGAATTCGAAAAAATGTGAGGTTTTCACTACATGAAAACACGTTTTTAGCTACGGAGGATAATCGGTCGGTAAAACGTGTCGAATCGGAGAATACTACCGTGGGTTTTTGCGGTCGTTAAAGACTTATTATCGACGTAGTTAGTGCCGGTGCAAGTCTTCGCCGGGAATGTTTTGCGGCGGTCTTTTAGCGACCGTATTACCATCGATAAAACTTTTTCCCAGGAAATTATTTTTTTAGAGGGTTTTATATCATTGTTCTAGGGACAGCAGGAATCCGTCGGAATCAAACTTCCATCGATACATGGAGAGCTTTACCGACGGACTTTTAGCGACGGGATGAATACGTCGCTAAAAGTCCTCGATTAAAACAGTCAGATCTGCCTTTCTTTCTCATTGCCCTTTGTTCTCTCTGAAAAGTCCTCAATTAAAACTACTGAAAAGTCCTCAATTAAAACAAATGGTAGATCTTTCAACATTCTAGACGCTCGAGTTTCCAAGGAGAAAATCGTGATTAGCACAAATACTTTTGGCAATGGAATTCACGAAAGAGAAACACTTAAGAGGACCACGATAAGGGTAAAAAAGGGAAGACAATGATATAAGTCATTTAGATGTAGAATTTATCCAAATAGTTGTGTTACTTAATTAACACGCGTTTTTCCTCAAATGAGATCAATCTTATTGGGACAAAGATAGTATGTAACAAGTGCTTATACTGTCTCTGTACAGTATGATAGTTCGCAAATTTTTACCTTGCTCTTCTAGGAACGTGACTCCAGGTGCTTGTTGTGTTCTCTGCGTTTGTACTACGGGTTGTTGCTGAGGTTTATCTGTCCTATCATTTTAGCTACAACGAGAATGTGGATTGCACTAAAAGCATCACTTTTAACGTTATTTTCGACCCAATTTATCTTGACACTACAAGAAACAGGGGCTTTAGCGACGACAGTTAGTGACTGCCATTGTGGCAGTCGCTAAATTAACTCTTTAGCGACTGCTTTGGCGACCGCTACCATTAGCGGTCGCTATATATATATATATATATATATATATATATATATATATATATATATATTTGGTCACTTTGCCCTAATTTGGACTTCCCTTTTTCCTAAATCATTTCTCTTTCTCACTTCACCCTCACCACACATCTGCCGCCTCCTCCTCTCCCCCCAACCCCCTACCACCCTAACCACCATACGTAGCCTTCTGCCGCCGCTCCCCTCCCATCATCTTAGTTGCCACTGCTGCCAAGGGTCATGCTAGCGAGAAGCAGGCTACGTAGACCACGGCGCCGCGAAGCCTACGGCACAGCCAAACCATGCCGCTGCCCAGCTCACGCCGCTTCTCGCCCCAAATCATGTAATTCTTTTGCCTTTTCTATCTCTTAGATCTGTGTCCCTTGGATCCGCAATTTCCCGCTTCTCTTGGATGTTTAGTTGTTCTTATTGCTTGCATCTCTACTAATGTTTTGACCTTTTTAAGAGCCATATTGTGATTTGCTGTTTATACTGATATCAGATCTGTTATTATGATTTGCTACCATTCAGTGATAAATGGTAGCAGCATAGTATATTATGTCTTGCAAAGCGAATTTCATGTAAACAAAGTGTAACCCATTTACCTATGCTTAGATTCTTACACAATTGTTATTGATTTATACCATTTAGTTGTTAAACTTGGGTCCCCTTGACATGATGATGGCTCACACTCATCAATTGGACCTGCAAAGAAACATTCAGAGATATTGGAGTAGCAATTAATAAACCTTTCAGGTTTTTTGCGTTCTCTTAATGGTTTTCTAAGTGTCACTTCCTCCTCTGGGATCAGTTCTTGCACTTCCTTGCCTTTTTCTTTGATTGGAGACTTGCCACTACCTTTTTTACAGATTTCTAGGCCTAAGAAAAGAAGACACTTCTTTTGAAAGGGTTGGGAGGACATGAGCTCCACATATCTTTCAGTTCTTCTCACCAAAAGGTGCTGCAATAGGCTTGATAACATGTTGCACATAAAATAAAAGAGAATGCAACCTTTAGCTTTACATTGATAACTCTAGTTTGATGCTTAGATCGAGGAAGAATCTGTAGAATAGTCTACCAGCTAATTGTGATTCGTTGTTTATACAGAGAGAAATCCATATCTGTACTTGTGATTTGCTACCATTCAGTGACAAATGGTAGCAGTAAAGTATATGATCTATTGATGGATATATGATTTGCTAAAAGGGGATGTTTATTTGCTTGGCTGAGAATGATACATCGATCCTCTTTAAAGGCTGAAAGATCTAACATCTAAATTCCCTTTGGCATATTCGTACGCTAGCCTTACACTTGATTTTTTTTATTTTGGTAAATAATCCAGCGGATAGAAGAGAGAAGGGTTTACAGGAATGGCAAGTGTATCACATGGAGGTGTACAAGTATACATGGCAGTGTTTGGTGTACAAGAAAGGGGTTTTCTTAGCCAAAGCCAAGAGCTTTTTCAAGGTTTCAGAAAAGGTGAGTTAAAGTTGGTCCTTTTTTCTTCCCCTTGCTGAGTTGCTGTTGTAGGAATAATCAGCAACTATGATTTATTTGTGCATTTTTTTCGTACTTGTGCTTGATTGGTAAGGTGAGTTGGTAATTAGGTGCTTCTTGCTTAGTTTTATTGCTTTCTTAAAAAGTTTAATGCTCACAGCTAGTCTTTCTTTCTGTTTTTGTAAAAACAAAACATATTGTATAATCTAATGGAATTGAAATATGTTGCTTGATGTAGCACAAATATTCTTTTGCTTTTGTTTTAAATTTAACCTGGGATTTCATATCATCGATAGACTTCATGTAGAAA
Source organism: Escallonia herrerae (assembly GCA_033070095.1). NCBI lineage: Eukaryota > Viridiplantae > Streptophyta > Magnoliopsida > Escalloniales > Escalloniaceae > Escallonia > Escallonia herrerae. The sequence continues at coordinate 14,500 of JAVXUP010003124.1, read as the reverse complement.
ACTTCATCCTGATTAATCTTGTTTGTTTTGCTTTGCTTTAGTTCCAAACAACTACACCAAGAAGCTATACTAGCTCCTGGCGAGAATCTTTTAGCAACTGGTACGGTATTCTTTTGCAGTCGTTTTTTATTTCATAAACATTTTGCACGTAATAATACATGAGTTTTGCTTGTATTAAGATGCTCATATGCTTCTCTTCGATTGTAAGCTTGAATGTGCAAAAATGCGTTTGTGATAACAAAGGGCATAAGCGCAACTTTGTATAATTGTTGGTTGATAATTGAACTAGTACAATTATGGTTCTTTGAACTGCATTCATAGCTGATAAGTGGGCACTACAACAAAACTGGCGTTTTTGGACGCCTATTAAGGGACGCTTTATCGAAAGCGTCTTAAAAAGTAGAATATGGGACGCTAACTAACAAGCGTCCCTTTTTCTGGAGAGTTGTAAGGGCGCTGTACTCAAAATGATGGCGTTTGGATTTAGGCGGGATCCTAAATTTTCAACATAGTGGATGAAAACACCGCCAATTGGGTTTCTCAAAACGATTGCACTCTTAGTGAGCTTTTCCACTTCCATTTCCATTTCAATCTCTCTCTCCACTCGTCTTCCATCCATTAACAACATCCATGGCCAAGATGATGAATCCCAGGAAATTGAAGACCTAAAGGTAACTTGCTCCTCCTTTTCTCTATCATACCTTATGTTATTTGATTTATTGTACATTTGGGGGGAAATCGAATAGGAAAAATCCGAAGGGAATAGGAATCGTTTGCAATTAGGGCTTCCAGTTCTTATTGCAGTTATATTGGGGAGGCGTTTGCAACGAGGGCTCGCAGTTCTCAGACTGTTTTTTTTTAACTGCCCCGCTAAACCTTCCTTTCTAAAGGCGACGAACATGGCTCAAAAGTAGTGCCTATACAAAGCCCAGTCAAGTTAGCCTTCCATCTGGATTCTGCTTAAAGTCACTCTCTGTAGTTTTGAGGTTATGTCTTTTCCTAAAGTTCTAGTTGCAGTGAACGGAGAAAATGGATTTGCTTGCTTAAGCGGATCCACTGACCCCTTCTAATTCATCTCTCCCTTGGATTCTGTGTGGTGATTTTAATATCCTTTCTAGTTGACTTGAGATGGCTGTGGATTTGAAAGAGTTCCAATGACATGCTGTTATGTTTGTGATTTTTAGATACTGTTAACAGGCTTAACAATTTTGTTTAAGCAACTCTGGTCAGTTATCTAATGATCACACCAGATCTAGCCTGAGCTAAGTTCTTTGGCACCTCATTCTCTGTTATTCAGCATTCTGCTTGAAACTTTTATGCTTGTTGTCGATTGCAGGCTTTCCTTACGGTTTCAGTAAATCAATTAGTTTGGAATATATCTAAAGTAGCAGTGCAGCTACCTTTTATTTGGAAGGACAAAAATACCAAGACATGTTTGATCAAAGAGCTAGCTAGGTAACGAGTTGACTGGAGAAACGAATGCTTTAAAAGATGGATAATTGTTGTGGTCTCTGTCGATTACCATTTTTCTGATTTTCCTGGAAGGCAAGAGCAATAATTAGCAACCAATCTGGCTCATACTCAAATGTTTAAAGGTTTGTAATACTTCCGAGCCATGATGTTGTGCTTTAGCCATTTCACCTCTTGTCTTTCTTTGTTACATCTATGAAAAGCATTTTTATTCTCGAAAAACAAAAATTGTTCAGAAAATACTCATTTTCTTGAAAAGCAAAGTGTGGCAAGTTAAATTTGCTCGGAAAACTAGGAGACTGGATAGTGCTTAGGAAAAGCATAGTGTCCACTTTTGCTTGGCTTTTGGCAACATGCCAATATGAAAGCTTGATTAGTACTACAGGTTATTAAAGTTTTATTAGATATTATGCGAGCAAAAACCTTTATTGCTAAAAATATATGTATGTACTCCTGCGGATTTCTTCTTTAGGAATTAATGTTTGTTTGTTTTTGTCCTTAAAAGACATATAAAAGTAGTTACTTTGTCATATGGTCTTGAATGCGTACGTACTGATTAGCTTTTAGTTAAGATAGATCTGGTCAAAGTAAGTGAAAATTTTGATCTTTTACGAAACAAAGCTGATGTTTAGAAAAGATTTGTTGCACCATAACATCTAATTAAACTAAATAGTCATCTAGAATATGCATGTATGCTAATCATTTAAAACCAATTTTACCTTAATCATTTTTTCTGGCTGGCAGTCTAATTGTTTTCATATTACTGCCGTAGTATTTGCCTTGGTCTTTTAAAGTGGTCGGCATCTCGTATATAGGTATTTTGACAGTAGTTTGTTTTGAGCATATTAGCTTGGGTGACAATTGCCCAGTTGAAATATCTGCTGATGTATTATTAAACAAATTACTGGCTCAAAATTCTATGTTTCTTTCAACGTTGCTGATTATTGTAAGCTGAAAGTTTTTACAGACTAGTGATGTTCATGTTATTTAGCTAAGCAATGGTGTTCAGCATTGTAAATAAGATTTTAAGTACTCTTATCAATGGTAAAGCAGTCTAACTTATATCAATTATTTATATTTTTACTACTTTTAGAAGCACATAACTCAAATTTCTTTTACTTCAACCTGCACCAGACCTTTCTCTATGCAATCTGCAAACACTTTAAACAGAGAAACGGCTTCTGGACTTGTGGTTCCGAGGAGTGGCACTTACGATCATTTGGAAAGAAATTTAGGAATTGGAAGGCCAAGGTAAAGAAGGATTCGACATTGTCATATGATGATCAAATTAAGAGAAAATCAGCTCGAGTCAAGCTAGTTCAGTGGAAGAATCTTGCTGCACATTAGGGTACTCAAAAGGCCATGGTACGTACCTTTAATGTTCAGTTCCTTTGTAATCACTTCTTATGAATATGGGGAATGCTACATGTTTGACATGCAATTTGGCATGAACCTGAGTAGTATTTCTAGACTGCAGGTTGAATGTAAAAAGTTTGAATGTGACCTCTTAGTTTTCTCTTTATCTGCATAATTGCTTCAAATGTCACAATGACTCTTTTAAATGCTCAAGTCTGAGACACGAAATATAGGGGGTATGAGTATTGGCTACATGCATGACATGTCTGATCTTAGATGAACCCAAGAAACATTTCCGGTGGTTCGGTTTTTTTACTTGGGTACATAAACATGTTTTTCTTGATCACTTTAATAGACTCAAGAATCTAATCATGTTGAAATTGTGAAACACTTGTTCACTTGAGGCTTTTGGAAGCTGTACCAAAACTTGTCAACAGGAATGCAACGTAGTACCATTAACATGTTTACTCTGTCATTGACATTGATGCAACTAATTGTGAACCTTAAACTAAGTTATTTTAAGCCATCATACCAGTATTTAGTGTTAGTTTTCTGCCAAGAAACCTCCATGGACATGGTGTTTTGCAAACTAAAAAGGTTTAGCTCTATCATCATTTTTTGTGTTTGGAAGAGTTGGTTCTTTCATACATATCTTATGACCAATTGAGATGCTTGTGCTCTTGCTATTGTGGAGCAGTGCATTTACGTATTGTGGACTCGAGCGCTTCTAAAGTTGCCAACGTAAAATCAATGAAATTTGTCATTAGAAAGTGCAAAAGTAAACTTCTAATACATGTACACAATCAAATAATGAGTACATGTTTGTATTTGCAGGTGGAACTAGAAAGCGTTGATGGCAGGTGATCGGTGACTTAAACGGTGACAAGATAACTATATTTTGCTTTAGGATGGACATTGGATAGTTTGTTAGTCACAAGGCCTTTTGTGATTGTTACTATTCTAGGTACTTAGAACTAGTGGTTACCTCTACTTTTGGAGTTAATGTAATTCTTCACTTGAGACATTTGGATGATATGAAGACTTTGAATGTTATCCTCAATTGAGTTGGTTTTTAACTTCTTATGCACACAATGTGTATGAACTAAATTGGGTTATGTTGGTCATGTTTTGATGTGGTACATATTGGAATCGGTGACGTAGGTATTAAGGTATATAAATATTGACGCATTTTCGTTCTTATTGTTTAAATTTATAATGCTCCAATGGAGAGTAGTGTTAGAATACTCACAAATCATTGTTGATTTGTAGTTAGAATTCCCCCTTTCCATTGAAGTAGGGGAAGCTGGGTGAAAGCTCTAAGCCTGCATATTCAGATTATGTGTTTAGGGCAACGTATTCGATCCATTCAAAGGGGGAAAAGAGTTGGATTGCACCCCTAGCAATGCCCTTCGGAGCGCATTGCTAGGGCTAAGTCAACGTTAATGATCTCTTTTTCTCGTATTCTCTTCCGTGGGAAACATACCTCCCACACCGTATCATCTAATGTCTCGCATCCATCGGGATAAGTGGTGCGTCTGTCTTATCTTCCCCTAAGGTACCGAATAGTCTTGAAAGGCCCTCTCTCGACTCCGAGCAACAAAACGAGGGAGTTGGTGAAACATATAGATATGCTTCTAATGAATAAGATGTGGATCCGTTCAAAGGCCCCTCCTAAAAAACTCAGGGCGTTAATTTTTTTCCAGGAATCTGTCAATACGAGGAGCGCAACCAAGTTTCAAACATCAAAGCCGTTGCCTTCCTTGTTTGGTTTACATTCCATGTTGGTTCCAAAGAAAGGGTTGGAAAATGGAATCAGTCAATGGTCAGATAAGCCTCCCGTACCATTTCCTACGACAAGATCCGTCATACTTCGGAGCCCCATACTAGCCTCGCCCTATCTAAAGGCAGGTGGAAGACAGCCCGCCACTATAGCTTGCCATGCTCTCGCTCCTATTTGCTCCCACCTATCTTCTCCCCATAGCAGGGACCTCGCCAGCCTTCTCGAAAAGTGAGTGATCCTCGCTGCTGGGATTCCCTCCAGCTTTCCCATCCTTCTATCTTGAGGTAAGCTCTGCTGGGATCATCTACGGAGCTAAGTTTTACCACTTATAAACTATGACCGCTACCACTGATACAGCCACCATTGTTGTTAAGACAGCCATCATTAATACCAACACACATCCATAATCGCTGCCACAATTATTGCTATGACTTCCGTTGTATAACACTATCATAGTCAGCCACAACCACCTCATGCAAAACCACCACCATTACCAAAAATATGATAGCATTCACATCTGCAAGATCAATTGCACGTTTACTGGCAATGCCACGTCCGCCTCCATCTTTTGCACATGCTAAAAGTTGTATGGTTTGTAATTAAGTTAGAAGTTGTCTTATGCATCATATATCTTACATCAGTGCATTAATTTTCCAAACTTATTCTAATTGGAACTCTTAATGCCCCAAATAAATTCAATTACCTCTTGTTATTTAATTTTAAAAAGAATTGGTTCTAAATCAAGTGTAACATCTTAAAAGGTTAGTGTATGAGACCACAAAACTCACGAAAAAGCGTACTAAGACATAATGAGATTTTCTCCGGAGTTACTTTTAGCAATCTCAGTGGATAAAATGCTACTCTATTTCAAATCTCTTGGAGTTTCTAAGCCTTCTTTGGCTACACAAGTATAAAAATGGTTCACTATGACTTTGGCTACACAAGTATAAAGCTAGAGATAGAGTTGTTCGGCAGTCAGAAGCTTTTGTTTTGAATCGGCCAATTTAATCTGCAATTTTGTTGTAACATCATATGCTTGGCATGTCCTAAACCACTGAAAATACAAGCTATACTTCCAAATTAGCACGTCATATTAATCTGGCGACAATCAACTGCACGTTGATTGTGCTATAGCTATAAATTGTTTACGCTGAATTGTCTGTCACTATGAAATTACAGTTCAAGGAAGGATGAAGCTCATAATGAACTATTATCTTTTCAACAATTAATACATCTGCAAAGGATTTTCATCATTTACTTTAAAAAAAACTTGCATTGACTTGTCACATCTCATAAAATTGAACCTGCAGCATTTATTAAAGTGGGTTGTTATCCACCCTTATATAAGTATGTGTAGTGGATGAAGGGCAAAGGGCACGGAGTGGTACGATCTTTGTTGCACAAGAATCTTGAAAATGTCATATACTTCACGAGACATTTATGAAGCAATGGGCTGTTACTAGGCGGGCGAAGATGAATTTCACTATTCTTTGCGTCAAAGTTTGCGTTATTCAAGACCCTATGTTAGTACATTACATGCAGAATGGTCTTATCAGTTGAATGAATGTAAGGTCTTCATAGCTGATTCATGACGCAAGAATATACCCGTAATTCGGCAAAAGGCAGTCAACATGCCTCGAAATACACATATGGAGCTTGAATAGGCACTGCATCGCATACGTGAAGAAAATAATAGAATGAGAGTTCATCAAAGTAGGCATAACTTTTGTCGTATGGCGTGTGAAAGCTATGCAGATGGCAACAACAATGAAGCACAATTATACTGGACTATGAGCTTTGAAACTGGATCTGTTTTTGATGCTCCAATGTCTGATAAAGATGACTAAAAATGGTTAGTGTCGAGACTAACTTGTTTATCAGCGTGGTCATGTTGACATACTGCTTCTCTGTAATTTACTTTTAAAATCTCAATGGTGCAGCACGTTATATTCTAATGAAGATGACTACAAATGATTAGTGGTCAACAATGCACGTGATTAATACAACAGGACTAATTATCAAGTGTCTACACACTATACCATCTACATGATTGCAGCCAACAGTCGACCTGCATTTTCTTTAGTGTCAAATCCTAATTTTATCACCACCTTTACCAGTAACTTGGTTCTGAAATAATCAACCCTTGCAGTGCATGCCCATTTAAGCCATGACCATTTTTAAAGAGCACCAAACCGTCGAGTTGTTGAAAGTTCCATACATACCTATAAACTGTTGCTAGCAATCACTGAATATGTGAAAAGAATATTTTCTTTTTAGGAAACACGATTTGCCTTTACCACGTGTTTAAGAACCACAACATGAACACGTAAGCAACAACAATTCCAACATAAATTATGGGTTGTAACAACGGCTTCAGTTGCCTAACGCTTGCAAGTACAACGATCTCTATTGAAAACATTGTTATCGAACGCGATTGATTATAAATAGAGCTTTGGCTTTCACTTCAATTGCAGTCGTGGTTAGAAACCACGATTTCAATAGAAAACATTTATAAAAACAACAACAGTTTCTATTGAAAATGTGGTCCTCGAAGGCGAGTGATATTATTCAACCTTTATCGAAGTTGTTACAAACCACAATTTTGTAAGAAGAAGTGGTTTTCATCTGCGATCTCTATTTCCCAACCTCGCTCTCTTTTTCTTTCCAAGTGTTCTTACAATTCTGTTTAAATTAGACAAATAAAATAAGATATAATTTTGGAATCAAGTTTTATTTTATAACATCGTGGTTCTAAACCGCGACGTCTAAAAGTGTGGTTTGCAGATAAAGAAGTTTCAAAATGAAGTAGATAGCTAATACAATATTATTTAAGGAAAAAACTCCACAAACACAACCCATATCTTTGTGTAATGTAGCCAAATCTAGGTGAGTGTTATTTGACCCCAGAAAATGTTGTTCAATAATACACAATATATTGTAGGAGGGTCGTGCCAAAATATAATAACACATGGGTGAATATTAACACAACCTGACAAGATTCATAGCATCCAGTCACTTGCATTATTGTAGACCAAGAGTTGTACCACTGAAACTAGTCAGGCCACCAAGAAGTTAGAAACAAAGCCATATCTTTGTGCAATCTAATAAAACACTGATTGAGTGTTGTTTGTTGTTCATAGTACAACTCTCAAGAGTGTTGCACGCTACTCATACTTTATGGAAATGACTTGTGTCTACACCCAACTCACTTATTCACATTGACATATCTCTTCTCAGTATCATGGTACCCCTCTACAAGCTGGCAGACAAAACATTTCATGTGAGAATTGCAACTGAGAACCCATTTAGAAGCTTAAGGAAAAAACAAGTGACAGGTACCGTTCACAGGCTGTAATTGACGTTGAGCAGTCTCAAGGCACTACAAAGTCAAAATTTACACACAGCATAAAAGCCACCTAACAAAACTTCATCCTTCATTGAAGGATAATCAGGTCGTTTGTGCTTGCGCACCGAGGTTGTAGACAGTTCTGCTGGAAACAAGTCATTTTCTACAGGAATGCAAGTACATATATGCGAGAGTGTTTGTCAATATGTGCCGATGCTCAAGTCGTTTCCGTGCAGATGCAAAGCTAAACCTTTTTTGGTAGGGGAAGTCCGAGCACCCCAACGTTACTTGGGGGGCACAATACCACATAGCTTGTGAAATCCGTCCACGCCAAGAAAGCATGAGGGATCCCAAAATGTGATGCGTTTTCCCTGTGTGCGAATGAAGACAAGCTTCAAGACATGCAAACCTATACCCATGGCGGGGAACAGGTTAACACCCTTGGAGTGCTCGGACATAAGATCTTCCCCAATAAAAAAATAGTATTTTCTTCTACATAGAAACGACTTGGGCATCGGCTCGTACCGACAAGCACCTTCGTGCAAAGTACTTGCGTTTCTGTAGAAAAAGACTTGTGTCAGCTAAATCGTGTATAACCTTGGCGCGCAAGCGCAAACGACATGACTATCCCGCAAGGTGCTCCACTTGTGCACGGTTTGATCATAGTTGAAGCTTGTCTTCGTTCGCTCACAGGGAAAGCGCGTCACTTTTTGGGATCCTTCATGGTTTCTTGGCGTGGGTGGATTTCACAATCTATGTGGTATTGTGCCCCGCCATGTGCATACGAAAATTAACCTTGGGGTGCTCGGACATAAGCTCTTCCCCAATCAAAAAAATATATATATATTAGTATTGTCTTCTACACAGAAACGACTTGGGCATCGGCACGTACCGACAAGCACCTTTGAGCAAAGTACTTGCGTTTTTGTAGAAAACAATTTTTGTCAGCTAAACCGTGTACAACCTTGGCGCGCAAGCACAAACGACCTGACTATCCCGCAAGGTGCTCCACTTATGCATGGTTTTCTTTGTCTTGAAACTTGTCTTCGTTCACAAAACGGGCAAAGCGCTTCAAGTTTTGGGACTTACTCATGGTTTCTTGGCATCGACGGACTTCACAATCTATGTGGTATCGTGCCCTGCCATGTGCATACGAAAAGAAACCTTGAGGTGCTCGGACATAAGCCCTTCCCCTATAAAAAAAATTGGTTACTTTTCGTATGCACGTGGCGGGGCACAATGCCACATAGATTGTGAAATCTGTCCACGCCAAGAAACCACGAAGGATCCCAAAAAGTGACGCACTTTCCCTGTGCGCGAACGAAGACAAGCTTCAACTATAATCAAACCGTGCACAAGTGGAGCACCTTGCAGGATAGTCATGTCGTTCGCGCTTGCGCGCCAAGGTTGTACACGGTTTATGTGACACAAGTCGTTTTCTGCAGAAAAGCAATGTACACGGTTTAGCTGACACAAGTCGTTTTCTGCAAAAAAACAAGTACTTTGCGCGAAGGTGCTTGTTGGTGCGTGCCAATGCCCAAGTCATTTCTGTGCAGAAGAAAATACTAATATTTTTTGATTGGTGAAGTGCTTATGTCCGAGCACCCCAAGGTTACTTTTTGTATGCACATGGCGGGACACAATACCACATATATTGTGAAGTCCGCCCACGCCAAGAAACCATGAGTAAGTCCCAAAAAGTCGTCACTAATTCTCTTTTGGCAATTAATTATTTTTGAATTAGAGATCGTGTTGACCAGATAAACGACTACAGAAGCGGTCGCTGATTTTTTGTTAGCATTTAATTTTTGCTGTCAATAATCCTTTTGTTTTTTAGAGTCCTAAATTCTACATTTGATTCGGTAAAATCAGTAAACAAAATCATTACACTGTCAACCTGAACTCGTTGGATCAAACAAAAAGCAGTTATTGCAATGGCAACACCAAATTTCATACACATGACGGCACATACAATTAAATAGACTAGAAGTCTCGTAAGTTTATTCAACGAAAAGAATGATGGCTAACACTCTCTTCACTACTAGTAGGAACTAAAAATACAATACACTACATAAACTTATTTATTTGCTGCTGTATCTGTCGTGCTTTCTTCATTGACTCGATGTATGACCTCATGAAGTTTTTCCGTCTGTATGATACTCGTTACAATCGTCATCACCAATCACCAAGGGATTCCTTCCTATGCAATCACCATTGTTTCTCGTTCGTGCGAGTATAGATGGAGAAGATGGAGTAAGCCGAAAAGTCTTGGCACTCTCGCACCTCATAAGCCTTCTTTCCTTCTCACTCTTACGTCCTCTTGCCCGCGCGGTCATCAACTTTAGGCTTAAGTCCACGCTGCATGGAGCAAAAAAATTTAATTAACAAACTCATTGAAACAGCCAATGTGTGTTTATCAAAAAAGGTAATTTCTGGTAATATCCATACATAAATCTACGACCCCACATATCAACCTACAGAAGGACAATTGAACTTGTGCAATTATCAGCCAACAATAAGCGCAGGCAATACTCGAAAATACTAAGTGGATTGCTTTCGACATGCTCTGAGTATTAATCAGAGGATTACCAAAATTACAAAAAGTGAAGGTGATGACTAAGCTTGAAGCAATTTGCAACCACCTTTTACCTAACCAAGATATGAAACTCCAGACACAAGAGGCTGCTACAAGTCTAAAGTCAATAGTAACTGCACATGGCAGTCGCTATGAAATGCATGTTTAACCTAGATTACTCAAAATATAGTACAGTAACAGTTAAGTTGGTCCAAGACAGGCAATGGTGAACGAATTATTTAAGTAAGCTTCAATCAAGAGTAAACGCACTCTTCGATATTATAGCAAGAGATAGCAGGCGTGTATAGTGCGACCAGTGATGACAGCAGTCGCAAAAGCGGTCGCTAATGGCCTAGTTTAGTGATTGCCATTCTAGCAGTCGCACGCTAAAGGCCTAATCTCTGAACAAGGGGATTAATTATTTTGAGAACAAAGACAAGCTTCAAGACACGCAAACTCTGCATGAGTGGAGGTTGTCGGTGATACAAGTCCCTTAACGCGTAAGAAATGCAGGTATATTTATTGCGAGGGTGGTTTTCGGTTTGTACAGATCCCAAGTTGTTTCTCCTATTCCAACCGATGCATAAATGATAACTAGAAAAGTAGTAGGAATGACAAGCATCTCCGCACATCTGCACTTGCATTCTTGCAGAAACCGACTTGTGTCAATGTACTTCTCCACCTTATTAGCATTTTGTGCAGAAAATCAAGGTGTTTATATTCTTGCAACCAATGCAAATAGAAAATCAAATTCTTGAGCATTGCAAGAGTGTAGCAAGGTCCTTCGGAAAGGACCTCCACTTACTTTGCTTTTGGATTTTTTGAAGACTGAATTCGTACACTGGCAAAGTTGCTTTTGCATTTGGTTGCAATAGTACAAATAACTGGATCTACATAAACAGACAAGCGTCGTTGCATATTAATACTTGTGCTCTCGCAGAATTTGACTTGTGTGAAAGTAAAGTTAGTCCATCCACATACCCCCCCCCCAAGCCCCACCCACAAAACACCAAAGCACATAATCTCAAATCCTACAATATGCTTGCACAAGTTTATGGGGAAAAGTTTTGGAACTGCGGGATACGTAAACTAGTTTTGGCTGTTATAATACACGTGGCAGGGCACATTACCACATAGATTGTGAAATCCGTCCACGCCAAGAAATGATGAAGGATCCCAAAAAGTGACACGCTTTCCCCGTGTGCGAACGGGGACAACCTCTGAGACACACAAACCATGCACAAGTGGAGCACCTCGCGGGTTAGTCCGGTCATTTTCCCACATGGTTTAAGCGAAACAAGTCCTTTTCTGCAGGCATGTGACAAATAGATTACATGTGGAGGGAACCTGAATTCATGGGATACCCTTTTCCAGCAGGCATGTGAGCAGTTTAGAGGGAAAAGTATGAGAAGCACACTGAGTAAATTGGCATTAGCAGTTACAGTATACTGCATTTGGGAGGCCAAGAATACGAAAAATTATATTCAGCAAAATAGTAGTACAAAAATGATCATTGCACAGATAGAGGGGAGGATCAAGAATTGCATCCTAAGCTGGAAAATTTTGAAGGATAATACAACCAATAGACAGTTAAGTGAGATATGGAATCTGTGCCCAACATTAGATAGATGTACTAGTACAAGATTTGTATTCGTTGTATGTGATGAAATATTGTAAAGAGTAGAGATTTGCATATGAAATAAAGAAAAAGCCACGAGAAAAACTACAAAGAAATTCAACTTAAGTGTAGTTATCATTGCATGCGTGCCCATTTGTTTCTTACCGAACCAATTGTAGTGCAATTAACGTGTAATCCAAACTACTTTTTAACTCTTAATTCTATCTGTAATTGTTAATTGTTACTATTTACGACTTAATTGGCATTTAAAGTCAGAGGTATGCGCTCGATAGCAAGAGGTAGCTTTCAGTTAATTCAAAAGGAAGCAACATCTTGGTCTTCATGGAGACCAGTTATTGGTTTACACTACACTTCGGAAATAGATATTGCAATGAAGATAAATCGCTATTGCAACAAAGATCGAGCCACCTGACAAGAGATGGCACAACATTAAATGATAAACGACCTTGCTTATCAAAACATAGTCTTGCATCCTCAAGAGGTACGAAAGACTAACAAGCCTAACTGATATAATGAACTCAAAATCAGTAGGCTCAAATCTCATGATCCAAGAGGCTATGAGAGTGAACTCAAAATTAGTAGGCTAAAATCATCCAAGAAGCTATGAGAGATCCAAATCAGTAGTGACCACACTGCCTTGCCTCTTTGAGTAATCCCAACTTTTTTCCTTTAGTTTTGGCCAACGTTGCTTCATTAGGTGCAGGCCAAGATGAACTGCTTCAGCAGAGCCCTCAAAAACCAGATCCTATGCTTTGGATGGAGACTGCAAATACAACCCGAGCCACTAGAGCCTAGAGGCATTCTTGAAAAGCCATTGCATCCAATAATTCGCATTAAAGAAAAATGGTGTTTTAAGGTTATAAAGAGGCTGGCGAGTTTAGGAGCGTTTCACTGCTCTAAGTTGTACTTTAGTGTTATCTGATCCAATAATAAGCAGCAGAAGAACTTGCCAGAACGGTAACATAAAAAAACAGTGTTAACTGCTAGTTTAGATGGTACAATCTCTTGGCATCGTGCCAAAGGACTTGAGATCGATTCTCACCTAGACGTAGGATTCGGGAGGAGGGAGAGCTACTCCCGATGTGCAGCCCAGTAAATTTTACATCGATAATCATAGACACCAAAAAAAAATGTTTTCCAAAATGGTGTGGTTCATTCTGGTCCAGTTGTTTACAAACAGCATGACCATATTTTAAAGCTAGATAAGCTTGATGGACTAAGCTTGACTAATCCTAGGCTTGACTAGGCTCAGCTTGTTTGCAGCCAAAACTCCATATGTGCCTCTTGATCACATGGAGACTGCTGTTTCTGGATTGACAGTACACTGATTCACATAAATACCAACACTTCAGTTTCTTAAGCAAGTACAGTTGTTTTCTTGGTATATTGTTTGCCGGAGCAACAGGCTTAACGTGCTCTTATGGATGTTGAGGAAGCAAAGGCCATTTTTCCAAAGCATTAGTCAGTAACATAGTTCTGACCCGAGTAGATTATTCAAGTCTTTCTAAAAACTTAAGCATCCTCCATGATGATTGTCTGTCATGGAGAAGCTTTTGAATCTAAGTTGTTACTCAGAAAAGAACAGCTGGTTTACCACCCGTTCACCACCCTTGGATTTAAATTTCAATGAAGCATCGTTCCCTAATCTTTGCGCCGATTCCTTTCCTTTCTCTACAATTTAGATGAATATATCCACCACTATTCAGTTCATAACGTAGCAGTGACTTGACAACGTGTTTCAAGGCATTAAGCAATGTTAGACTGTAATGGATCCCATTACTTGCTCAATTCGTTATCCCGTGACATATTTCGTGTGGCCCTCGGTTTTGATTCTGCCAAATGAAGACTTCATCATCCTTAGCTGGATGGAAGTAGGTGGGATAAGGGATACAAAAATCATTTGCATTCCACGGGCTTGATTCTACCACAAGCATTAACATGTTTTTTGCAGCCGGCAAGAACAAGAGCTTGTTGCCCCAGTCTGTTTCTTCATCACTCGCTCTCCTGAAATCCTAAGTAATCCTCCCCGCGACAAGAAAATGATCTTTCCCTCGCATTATGCTCCACTCTGGCCTCTTCTCAAGCGAATTAACCAAATCAAGAGATGCAGCATCCCTCATCGACGTGTTGTACCCCCATAGATACCGAGCAATATCAAATCCAGCATAAAATGGCACAAAAATTGCAGCGGCGAGAGAAGAATCACGAGTCAAGCATTCATACTGCTTCATTCGATTGCTAAAAATCACATCAACAGCAAATTGATTTGTGGCATACCATCTAGTATTTGAGAACACTCCCTCGGTATTCTCCAGTGGGGGGCCAAGTCCGGCA
>JAVXUP010003123.1:0-84989 GCA_033070095.1 Escallonia herrerae | reverse complement strand
CCATACAGGCAGAGCAACTTGTCTTTGAGGAAGGACTTAAAATTGGCTTCAAAATACTATGGCTCCTACAGAGTCCTTGCTAAGATTGGTACAGTGTCATACAAACTCGAGCTGCCTTCTCACTCAGTATTTCATGTTTCTTTACTTAAGAAAACATTGGGGCAACAAGAGATGTCACAGATCAACTGCCACCTACAAATTATGAAAATCAGGTCCAGACAGAACCTGCTGGCATACTTGATAGGAGGATGATTAAACGGGGAAACGAGTGTGTTTCACAAGTGCTTGTTCGCTGGGAAAACATGTATGAGGAAGAAGCCACATGGGAAGACTGGGAAACTGTCAAACATAAGTTTCCTAATTGTGCTCGTCAAGAGGAAGAAGGTTTTGAAGGGGAAGGGAGTGTCAGGGATCTGACCCAATGAAACCTCAAGATCAAAATCAAGTTGAGGCCTGCAATCCCAAAGATAAATCAATGGAAGTTGAAGCAAAGAAAGATGAAGATAGATTAACAGAAAAAGAAGTCATAGGCGCGTGAAGAGGAGTTGAGGAAAGAGAAGAAGACAAGAGGCGCGTGAAGACAAAATCAGCCGACTGAAGTAATGGCGCGTGAACACCAGTCACTCGTCATTTCCAAGGAAGAGTTCTATTTTGGCGTAGTTAATGGAGGGTGTTAAGTCTAGTATTAAAAGCCAAATCTCTGTCTTATGACTTAACAAATAAATTAGTTAGATAGCCGTTAAGTCAATATCTGGTATTTTCTTTTATTTTTATTTCCTCTTTCGGTTAGAAAAAATCGGAGAGAAAGTGGAAACAGTTGTACCTCTTGAGTATATTATGTACTGGAACTGCAATTGAAGGCCAGATATAGAATCCAAGAAGAATTCATCTCCATTTCTCTCTCTCTCTCTCTGGACTTTGGTTTTCTGTTTCCTTTCTCGGTTCATATATTTTTTTTTTACCAAATCCATTCTTCTCCATAAATTAACCAGCAAACTTGGGTCCATTACAGTTGTAGACTTTCTTCGGGAATTCCCCCAAGGCGACACGATTCCTGGCTTTCTTTGATTCGAGTGAGTGTTCTTGTCATTAATCTGACAAATTGACTATCTGGGTTTTCATGATTTTGCACTTTGCAACCTGGGTCGGTTTTGGATTCACTAAAGGAAGAGAGAAGCGAGAAGAAACAGGCCACGACGCGAAGAGTCGTACTCCGGCAGCCGGCGGTTGACCGTGGCAACCGCTGCTGACGAGCCAGAACACGTCCTCGTGCGGGAGCGTGCGGTTCGCGGAGGTGTCGCGGGACGCGCAGTGCGCCGCCGTGTGCTCTGCTGCCCCTGCGGAATTGTGAACCTGCTGGTACTGGCGGTGTAAAAGCTGCCGGCGGGACTGTGCCGTAGTGCGGCAGGCTGATGAGAAGGGGCTGCTGCAGCAAGTGAAGGGAGCAGTCACAAGAGCCGGGTGCGAGGGGAAACAAACAGTTGACTTTCAGGAGATTTTTAGCTTCAAAGTCGACTGTTTGTTTACATATTCTCCTTTAGAGTGAAAGGTTATTATTCATATCCCCAATCCATCGACCAAATCCTTCTTAGATATTAGGTGATATTGGTTGTTGTGGGTTATGGATCATCTATATTCTTAGCATGAGGTAGCAATGGGGTTATGAGTTCCTTCTTGTTCTTGGTAATATATGTGCAGAATGTTTTTATCACCCCGTAGTAGTAGTCTTAAATTGAGATACGAGAAGATGAACTACTATGTCGAAAATTAAGGTTATGGCGTGTGCCGCTGATAGTGCACATTCTTATGGCCAGTCTGTCTCGCTTGAAAACCTCCTGCCTGGGGACCTTTCAATGCTAGGAACAATCACCATCTCTCTTTTCTACGATATACAAGAATGTGGAGCGCCCATGCTTGGATTTCAGAAGGCCGGTGACCCTTTTATGCAAACTGGAATGGATAGATCTCGTCTACGATCACCACCGGGTGTCTTGCAGCTAAAAGAAAATTTATTTCTTAAAAGAGGCGAGAACGAACTAGAGCAGAATGTAACGTACTAAATCTCGACCTTAGCGTTGAAGGGACTCCCTTCTCTGTTAAGCTTGTCTACTCGTTCAATTTGTCCAGGTAGGGCAGAGAGAGCTTCCATCCCATTGGGTGTCCTAGTTGCACTTCAAGAAGACAAATTTAGTGAGTGTGAACTGAACCTTTATTTTTCTAAGGTGAGGAGAACAAATATTGGAAAGCTAATTAGTGTCTTAATGATCTTACTCGGTCTTGGTTCAACATCAAAGTGCTGCCTTTTGGTTTAGCGGGAAACCTATAAAAAGATTTAGGTGCTCGTACATATCTTATCAACTTCATTCCTCTCTGATCCTAAACTTGCGCCTCCCTACGCCCTTCTTGTTTCGTCACTTCGCTCTTATACCAAATGAGCAGAGGACCATGTACTTGGACCAGAATCTCGTCCAAAAGAAGAAGATCTAGAGTCAACTTTTCATCCGATGCTCTCGCATGCTATCAACGCTACACGATCCTAGGAAGGAAAGTAGGCTTGGCGTAGCCGAACACTTGGTGCTATAAAGAAAAAATCCTGATAAACAATCACGCTCTTGGCTCGAACTTGAGGACCTATAGCTGGCAGGTTGGCAATCTCCCCAAAAAATGAGTAAAGAATGAGGAGAACAACGATCATGTAAGACATTGAGGACTTCAAAAGTCTAGCATATCCTTTTCGCTATTAAGACATGAGAAGGACTCAGCTTGCGGTGCCATCGACTATCAAAGATTTGCTCTCGGCTAACTTGAAGAGTTGGTTTTGATTTGGAAATTTTTATCCGTCAAAATGATAATAAACTTTTCATTCATGTTTATCAACATGTCCTTTCTTTTCTTTTCTTTTCTTTTTTGACAAATCATGGCTAATTATATCTGCACTTACAGAAAAGCTAATCGCTTGAACTGCTTCGCGGGGCTGTAATTTGTAAAATCTTTTTTTTTTTTGAGCGAAACCATCCAAGTACAGTACACAACCAGTTCCTTTTTCATCCATCAACAAAAAGAGGAGGTAAGGATGCTAAAGGAACTGGTTGCTCAACTCTGGTTTGAGCGTCTATGATTGTACCATTGTGATCCCATAAAATTGCCGCTTGGATAGATCTGGTTGCCTGAGTTGCTGCATCAAAGCTGACTTTGTACCAATAAGGAGGTGGTGGATTCCCCGCCATAATGGAATTGAGTTGATTCGAAGGAGGGAAGAAAGCTGCTAAATATCGGTTAAAACAGCAGAGTACTCTTTTTGCAGTTGCCTCTAAATCAAACTCAATATTTTGAAAGACTTTTTGATTTTGGCTCAACCAAACCTGTTCCATAACTGTGGTAGCAAATAAAGTGTATCTTCCTTCGGTGTCATTTCCATCAGAAACTGGAATGTGCGGAGATATAACGAAATCCAGCCAGGAGGAGGGATTTAGGTTTGGTTGTGAAGATGATATAATAGATGGAGGACGGAAATTATCTGGAGATACCATCCAGAGGGCTCGTATATTCCAAGCAATCCGCCATAGAAAAATATTCTGGCATTCTCCAAGTTTTGCACGCCACAGGAGTTTCCAAGAAATTTGGGATCGCTACTGCTTGTTTGGAACCTATTTGAGTTGGCACTTAAGTACGTAGATTTGGCCGAAAATTTTCCGATTTTTAAGGGTGTCCAGGCTAGGAAATCCTGGGGTTTTGAGTTGGAAATTCTGATTTTGAGAATTTCCCTGATGGTATCATCGGAAAAAAAGCCATGAAGTTTCAAAAGGTTCCAGGCACACGTAACCAGATCAATAAAATCAGAGACTTTGGAATTACCTGGAGATGAGGCAGCCACAATTAAGGGTTTAAAATCGTGCATAGTAGGAATCCAGGGTTCTTTGCAACAATCTATGCTCCTTCTATCTCCTACAACATAGCATGTTCCTTTTTTGAGAAGAGGAATGCTGGAACAGATACCCTTCCACAGCCATGATGCTGTTTTTGGAGGGTTGTGCTCCAAAAAAGGCTTGCCTTTTAAGTATTTTGCCTGTATAATATGTGCCCAAAGCTTCCAAGGTTCAGTAACCATTATCCACCCCAGCTTGGCAATCAGAGCTTTGTTGAAGTCCTTCATGAGCTTAAAACCCATCCCTCCATTAATTTTTGGTTCACACATGGATATCCATGCTTTTGTGCACATACCATGATTCTGGGAGTCCCTGTGCCCCCACCAGAATTTTCTCAACACTCTATCAATGCCTTCACAGATTCGGCGGGAAGCGCAAAGGTAGACATTGTTTATGTCGGAATCGCCATCGATACAGCCTTTATTAGCGTGCCTCTTCCCACAAGAGAGAGACATTTTGTTTTCCACCCGCACAGACGCTGCTTGATTCTCTCTGTAATTGCTGCAAAGAGGTGCTCCTTGTTTTGGTTTGTAAACATCGGCAATCCCAAATACTTGTCATTCAGAGGGGCTTTTCCAAATTGTTATACACTGCAAAGTTCTCTACTGATCCTTGGTATCACATTTTTGGTGAAGAAAATCCTTGATTTACTGAGATTGATTTTTTGTCCAGACCAGTCTTCATATTTTTTGAGGCATTTGATGGTTGCTTCTGCTTCAGATTTATTTGCCCTGCAAAAAATAATTAAATCATCAGCAAAAAGCAGGTGCGACATTGCTGGGCTGCCTATGCTTGCTTTAATGCCGTGGAGAGAGTTTTGGTTTTCTTCACAAAGTATTAGACGAGTCAAAACTTCAGCTCCCAAGATGAATAAGAACGGTGATAAGGGATCGCCCTGGCGAATTCCTCTGCCTGGCTTAAAAAAATCAACAGGGGCTCCATTTATGAGAGTTGAGAAAGAAGTGGTACTTATGCACTTCTCAACCCATCCTATCCATTTCGGATGAAACCCAAAGTTTTTCGAAACTAGCAGAATAAAAGGCCATTCCATCTTATCGTATGCCTTTTCCATGTCAATTTTGATTGCCATAAGTCGATGTTTCCCTTTCTTATTTCTCATGGTATGCCACAATTCCTGGACTAGCAAGTTGTTGTCATTAATCAGACGGTTTGGGACAAAAGCAGCTTGTAAAGGGGAGATAAGAGCATGAAGATTATATTTAATTCTGGAGGCCATGATCTTGGAGATGATTTTGTAAGAGAGATTACATAGGCTGATGGGTCTATACTGAGTCACCGAAGTGGGGCTTTCCATTTTGGGAATGAAAACAATGTGAGAGTGGTTTTGTTCCCTTAAAAGATGGCCTGAATGAAAGAAAGCTAGAACACTGTTGATAACATCTGACTTGACGATCTTCCAAAAGGTTTTGTAGAACAGAGCATTCATCCCATCGGGGTCTAGTGCCTTATGGGATCCCATTTGGTTAAGGGCTTGGGTTATCTCCTCCACAGAAGGAATAGAGCATAACATTTGATTGTCAGTATCCGAGATTGAGGCTTGAATTAAGTTTTCAAGGTTCGGGGGAATGAAAGGCTTTGATGAGGTAAAGACTTGAGTGAAATGCTCAGTGAAACATTTGCCTATACGCTTCCTGTCAGTGATCCAATTTCCCTCATGTTTGATATAATCCAGAGCATTACGTCTTCTGCGAATGACGGTTGTGAGATGGAAGTACCTCATGTTAATGTCTCCAGATATCTTTCAGTGTCTCGACTTATCCCACCATATGGCCTCTTCTCTTTTTAATTCCTCATCCAGAGCTACTTGAACATGTCCTTTCAATAAACAGCAATAAGCACTTTGCTGAGTGTATTTCAAGAAAAATCAGCTAGATCATCGCACGCTTAGGTGACCATCTCATAATGCCATTACCTTAAGTAGCAATATGTGCTTGCAACTTTATCACGAGTCTCGGCATACCAATGGCTATCGCAATATCTACCTTGTCACTAAGTAATCATAATGTGCACGTGCCAAGAAATTATGAGAAAGCATGGTAAGAGGCTACGAAAACCGTACTTAAAATAGCTCAAACGTGAGTTAGGAGCAGCAATGGTCCTCATCAAAGCAAAGGATGAGACATGTAGCCAACAAGCACAATTTTATCTTTTATAAAACAATGGGGAGGAGGGGAATGAAACCATGCATCTGTGGCGAAGTAATACGACCCATTTGCCAACTTTGATGAAACCTTAGGTTCGCAATGACACAACCAGAGAAGGAGTTCTCTTTGGCAAATACTAATTTCATAAGTCCGATACCCTCCAAGGTGGCTTAATGCATAGCCACACAATTTGAACGGAAGTAGTTGCTTATAGCTCTTAAGAAGTTTGATTGGAAAATAATTATCCATCGAAATGATAATAAACTTTTGATTCATGTCTGCCAACATATCCTTAAAATAAACAGCAGTAAACTCGACGATGGGCGTATTTCAAGAAAAATAAGCTAGATCATCACAAGCTTAGGTACCCATCCCATAACATCATGACCTTAAGCAGAAATATGTGCTTGCAACTTCATCGCAACTGTTGGCATACCGATGGCTATTCCAGCATCTACCTTGTCACTAAGTAATTTTTGGTAGATTACGCAAATTGTGGGCGGCACTCAACCTATCGGTCGAGTTTCTTGATCCATTTGCTGTTCACCGCTCAGTCCCAAATATTATGTAATTCTTAATTTGAGTAAATTTAGCTGCAGTACTTTGGCTATAATCCATGCAGACAAGTTGATAAAAGGGTTCTGGCTTCCAAACGTATATATAAAAGTAAGATTACTTTTCTTTGTTGTATAACTTTTGTGTTTGTGTTCCTACAACATGACTTTGTTAAACTTAATTTATGGTATAGAAAATGAAACATTAGTAGCAAAATAAACGTATGAAGTGCAGATGAGCAAGTAAAAGAGAATCAGATCATCTTATTTACCTCTTTCTTACGAGATTCCATTTTGCTTTGTAGTCCTATTGCCACCCAAGGTGAAAGTGAGCTAAAATTGTTATTGTGCTTACAATCATATGTGCATTACATACATATAATCTTGCACGATATTAAATGTGAAAAGCATTGTAACATGACGGAACATAAGAGTGCTAACATTTTGGGCGACCTGGGTTCGAATCCCGTCCTAAGCATTTCCTAGTATGAGCTTTTTCCAAGAGAAGGGGGACTATCTTAGATCGCGATAAACATTCGCAAAATATGACAATAACTCTCACATGTTTCAATTCATCGAGAAAATTGTTATTATATCTGGGGATAGTCCCCTTTATATAGCTGTAGATAAAGACCCCTAGTGGGACTGGGCCTTGGGGCAAATCTGTTAGTGCTAGTGTCCAACATGAAAAATCTAAATAGAGTTTTTCGAGATGATTGAATTTTTTTTTCTTTTAGGAAAATAGATATTTTATGTCATATATATTACCATTAGAATGTTACTCTCCTTTATGAAGCATACCAGCTGCATGCCAATTCCGGGATGACTATTAATGACGTCCAAGACTTGTTAACGTCATATTCTCTCAACACCAAAACCTTACTCTGAAAATACTTAGTAGCATGCATGATTCATGTTGCATATAAATTCTGTTTACAATAATTTTTGGAGCAAAATTGCACTTTCTTACACAAAATTAACAAAAGAACTAGTGGCTCGATGGAATAGGTTTCACGGCATACAACCTCCAGGATTAGACTATAATCTTAACTCCTGTTTGAGCGTACATGCAACAGAGTCTCACGAACGACCCTCTTGACTGTCCTCTTCCATGACTCAATTAATATCGAAATATATTAACACTAAAATTAATATAGTGTATAATATAATTTTAGACTAACTGTATGTGTGCTTCGGGTGTGTGAAGCAAGAGTGTGCTTGTGTATTAGTGATGTTATGTATTTGTGATATTGTGTGTTGTTGTGATGGTCGAATGACCTTTATATAGGGAGACGTGAGATGATTTTCTTAGAGGCAAAGCAATGAAAAACAAAGGAATAGAAAGGTGGCATGTTGCCATTTTCCACCGGCCAAAAAACCGAGAAAACAACAGGGGCGTGCAGTAGCCCATGCCTGCTTTAGCAAGCTTCCTTTTTGACAAAGAGAAAGGGGTGGGCCCCATAGCCCATACATGTGTTCTGCAAACAATAAAATACAACAATTCCCCACATGTTTCAAAACACATACTCAATAAAGGAAGAGGATACGAGAAATTATGCATCGGGGAGGTATCACGCAGATTTGAACCTTTCCTAGGATAAATGAGCAGGAATTCACTGAAATACGATGGTAGAGCGAACACTCTTTTAACCAGATTTCGTTCTTATGAAGTGCGCATACTCACCACCCACATAATATCTCTAGTCAGGGTCATTCAAGTGGATTGACACTAAATAGCCGTGCATCGTGCCCAGATTTTCATGTGTGCTCTAGCAACATACCCAAGTCCCATAGAGGCAGCTCAACCTCACACACATATAGATGGTATCCATCAGAGAATGTGCTGCAGCTAAACGCCCCATCGCAATAATTAGGGACTATGGACCCATTAACAGCTATACTTATCCTCACACACTGCAGTGGTCACTGTCATACACCATAGAGATAGACTCTTCTCTTAAGGAACTCCCGCCTTAGAGGATATACACAAAGCGACAGTGCCCAACGGACTCCATGACTTCGTTATTGCCTATTGAACCTCCTTCACGGGATCACCGATAACAGAGGTTAGATATCCGTCACTTTGGCTCTAAATTTGGGTAAATTCTTATCCCCCTCGATGCGTCCATCACTAGGCTTCCCCCAGTGGTTTTAGTCAGAGGATTGGAAAAGTTCCTTGCTGACCTCACAAAATTTATAGATACGATACCATTCTCAATTAGCTGCCTCACAGTAGCATGTCGCATCTGGATGTGACGACTCTTCCATTATATTTTGCTTTTAGCTTGAGTAATGGCAGCTTGGCAATCACAATGCATCACCACAGGTGGACTGGGTTTACCCCACACGAGTATATCAATTAGAAAACTTTTGAGCTACTCTGCTTCAGAACACACCTTTTCTAAAGCAATCAACTCTGATTCCATGGTGGATTTAGCGAATAATTGTCTGCTTCGATGACTTCCAAGAGACCGCTCCTCTAGCTAGTAGGACCACATATCCACTAGTGGGCTTCAACTCATCTGAATATAAAATTCAGTTAGCATCACAATAACCTTCAAAAGCAGAAGGATGACCACGATATGTTAGTCTATAATCAATGGTGCCTTTCCAATATCTCAACAACCTGTATATTGCATTCCAATGTTCCTTACTAGGATTATGAGTATATCTAATCAATCTACCAACTGCATATGCAATATCAGGACGAGTATGATTCATCAAAAATATTAGGCTACCAATTATTTGTACATACTTATTTTGTGACACACTGTCACCACAATTTTTCACAAGGTGTATTTTTGCATCATAAGGTTAAGACAAACATGTTCAGTCATAATGCTCATATTTTATAGCATGTTCTCAACACAGTGTGACTGTGATAATGTGATGGAATCATCATGCCTCAATATTTTGATTCCGAAAATAACATTAGCTTCAGCCATGTCTTTCGTGTCAAATTTAGATGCTAAAAATCTCTTAGTAGCATGCATAATATAAATGTTCGTTCCAAATATAAGCAGATCATCAACATACAAGTATATAATGATAACGTTATCATTAACACATTTATAATATATACACTTATCAGCATTGTTATTAGAAATTCCTTTAGATATCATCACGCTATCAAATTTCTCATGCCATTATTTAGGAGCTTGTTTCAATCCATATAAGGATTTAACCAATTTACACACTTTATTTTCTTGTCCAGGGACCACATATCCCTCAGGCTGCTCCATGTATATTTCTTCTTCTAAATCATCATTTAAAAAATCATTTTTAACATCCATTTGATGCATGACAAGTTTATATATGGATGCAATAGCAAATAATATTCTAATATATGTAATTCTAGTAACAAAAGAGTATGTATCAAAATAATCAACATTGTGCTTTTGCTTATAGCCTTAGCCACTAATCGTGCCTTATATTTCTCAATAGAACCATCTAGATTCAACTTTTTCTTAAAGAACCATTTGCAGCCAATAGGTCTAGTCTTATAAGGCAAATCTACAAGTCCCAAGTATGATTAGACATGATAAAATCTAATTCATTATTAATAGCTTCTCTCCAAAAAGGTGCATCTATAGAAACTATAGCATCATGATATGACAATGGTTCATCATTAACAAGATAAATATAATAATCATCACTCAAAATTGGTTTTGGTTCTTATTCTCTTGCTCCTTCTTAATTCTGGAGTTTCATCAATAGGATTATCAGAACTAGCATGCTCTTTAATAACTCCAGGGACGTTATTTTTCATAGGAAAGATATTCTCAAAGAAAGAAGCATCTTTAGATTTAATAATAGTATTGGCTTCCATGACATCACTCGTAATGACAAGAAATCTATATGCAATACTATTAGACGCATAACCAATAAACACGCAATCACAAGTTCGAGAACCCAATTTTCTCTTTTTAGGCTCAGGTAACATAACCTTTGCCAGGCACCCCCACACTTTCAAGTACTCCAAGTTAGGAGTGCGACCATTCCAAATTTGATAAGATGTTTTACCAGTTTTTTTATGGGATACTCTATTTTGTACATGACAGACTGAGAGAATGGCTTCCCCTCACAAGTTGACGGTTAGGCCAGAACTAACAAACATAGCATTCATCATTTCTTTTAAAGTCCTATTTTTTCTCTCAACAATTCCATTTGATTCAGGTGAATAAGGTAGAATTACTTTATGAATAATTTCATTTTGCAGACAAAAATCATCAAACGGATTAGAGTCATATTCACCACCTCTATCTGTTCTAAGCCTTTTAATTTTCTTATCCTTCTAATTTTCAACTTTGCTTTATAGTTCATGAACATTTCAAGAGCTTCGCTTTTCGTTCTTAACAAATAGAGTCTAGTGAATCTAAAACAATCATCAACAAAGATCACAGAAAACTTGTGACCACCTCTGGTCATGGTTTATTTTAAATCACCTAAATCAATGTGAATTAAATCAAGGGATTCACTTTCTCTTGAGACAGATTTACATGTTTTCTTGGTAATTTTAGTTTAAGCACATATTTTATATTTGTCTATGTTAAACTCTTTAAAATTGGAAATTAAACCCATCTCTTTCATTTTCTTTATGTACGCATAATTCACGTCTCCAAGTCTACTATGTTACACATCAGCAGAATCAATCAAGTAAGTAAAAGAAGACGATGCATTCTCATTCAACAATTCACCAACATTAAGTACACAAAGACCTTGGTCCAGATACCCCTTATCGACAAAGACATCATTTTTTGTCAGAGTCACAATACCTCTATCGAACAGAGTCTTGATGCCAGCCTTACCGAGTAGTTGTACTAACACAAGGTTGTGCTTAATTATTGGCACATGGAATACATCGGACGGTGAAAGTGTTTTACAAGAAGTGAGTTTGAGAATTACCCTTCCCTTTTCCCACAAGTGGTATGGACCGATTGTCCCCAACGTACATGCATTCTATACTTTCCCCCACATTTAAGTAGGAGGCTAACACATCTCGGTTGGCACATATGTGCCTAGTGGCACCTGAGTCTGAAACCCATCATTTCACTTCCGTAACCAAGTTCACTTCTGAAACAACAGCTGCAATGATATCATCATCTACTTCAACTATGTTTGTTCTTGCCCTTGGTGGAGCCCTTCTATTATTGTTGTTGTGGTGGCGGTGCTGGTAGTTGTTGTTGTTTTGGTCAGCTTTCCGATATATGCAAACATTTGCAAAATGCCTTGCTTTTCCACAAACAAAACATTCACCTTTTTCCGTTGAATCTGAGGATTAGATACTTGACCTCTATTGTAGTTATTAGTTTGAGGTCTTCCATAAGGCTTATGACCATAACCCCTTTTGTGTGATTGTTGGGTCCTAACCAGTCCGTTTTCAACTACATTAGCCTTAGACATCATTTCTTTAGCCCTACCAGTCATTTGCAATTTTCTATTTTGAGCCTCAACTTTAATATAGACTATTATTTCTTGTAAAGTCATACCATGTCTCTTTTGTCTAACTTTTAATTTAAATTTTTTCCATGAGTTAGGTAATTTTTCTACAAGACATTGAGCCTTAAACCTTTTAGGTAAAATGTCACCCTCTTTAGCTAATCCATTCATGATATTTTAAAAATCATTAATTTGAGTTTCAATGCTTTTATCATCAACCATTTGATAGAGCAAGAAATTAACGGCTAAAAACTTTTTAGTTCCTTCATCCTCAAATTTATACTTACTAACGAATTCATCCCATAAAGCCTTAGCAATAGTAAAGTGATTATAAATGCCATAGAGATCATTAGATAAAGCATTGCGAATAGTACTAAGAAAAAAATTTATTAGCATTATTCCACAGTTCAAGCATTTGAGCATAATTTTTAGTATTGTTATCCGGCATAGGCTCAGTTAGAACCAACAAGATTTTAGAAAAATTCAAGACATTTAAAATCATATCTTTCCACCTTTTAAAAATTATTTCCGTCAAAATGTACAATTTGGCTTGCGTTTGGAATAACTTTTGTTTGTGCGAGAAGTTGCGATTCCATTTCAAATAACCTTTTAGAATGTTGAATATAAATCGGTTTACAATAATTTTTAGAGCAGAATCGCACTTTCTTACAAAAATCAACAAAATCAAAATACAATATAAATAATACCATATTAAAAAATACATAAGAACAATCTCACTAATCTATAGAATCAAGTCAAAGCTTGGTCCTAAAAGGTTGTTTCGCACCCCCAGAACCAATGGCTCGATGCGATGGGCTTCACAGCACCCAACCTCCAAGATTAGACTATAGTCTTAACTCCTGTTTGCACGCACATGCAACAGAGTTTCACGAACGACCCTCTTGACTGTCCTATTCTACAACTCAATTAATATCAAAATATATTGACACTGAAATCAATATAGTGTATAACATAATTTTTAGACTAACTTAATGTGTGCTTCGGGTGTGTGAAGCAAGAGTGTGCTTGTTTATTAGTGATGTTGTGTATCCGTGATATTGTGTATTGATGTGATGGTTGAATGGCCTTTATATAGGGGAGATGTAGGATGATTTACTCGAAGGCAAAGCAATGAAAAAACAAAGGAAAAGAAAGGTGGCACGCTGCCACTTTCCACCGGCCAGAAAATTTGAAGAAGCAACACGAGCATACAGCAGCCCATGCCTGCTTTGGTAATATTCCTTTTTGACAAAAAGAAATGAGTGGCCCCATAGCCCATACATGTGTTTTGCAAACAATAAAATACAACAATTTATACAATGACATCCCTTAAAAGCTACTAATTCTTTGAATGCTACACTTCGTTGGCCATCAAGCTCTGGGTTGAGCTCCTTGAACTTTTCTTCTCTCAAAGCTTAATAAGTAATTAGTCTTAAAGAACTATTACATGGGGAGCAATAGGGAGTGCAAATTGCCATTAACAGTGATCCCCTCTCTCTTGGAGCACAAGGAAGTGCTAAGAAGTGTGAATAACCCGTCCTTTGCTCTTTAAAAGAATGGGCACTTCCTGTTCTTCGGTGCTTGTCTTTAAGCTCGCTTTATTTGAGAGATCAAAATTACAAAGTTAGTACATATTGTTATATTAAGTAAATTCATGTTTAAGAACCCGATACCAGAAAAGTTTGTGCATGTTTAAAAACCTGATACTGAAAAAGTTTGTTTTTGGGTAGGTTACGAAGCAGGGATGGATCGAGCATATTGAAAAGTTTATACAGTCCCACTTCTGGTTATGAGGAAGAATCATTTCATCTTCGTGCTTGCCCAGCACAAAGTTTTATGCAGTCCCTACTTTCTTATTTGTAAAGAATAATTTAGTGTTAAAGTGGAGAGACCATGTCAAGAATCATTTCATCTGCTACGAGAGATACAAACACCAGCTTTAAGTCTCGCTGCATTAAAATAATAGGCTAGCATATATTCCAGGATAGACGGTCCTACACAAGAACAAGGTTGAGTGTTGGTTTGGTGCACTAGAGAAAAGTTTGTGCTGGGCAAGTCACGAAGCGGGAAACTAGGTGGTGAGCACTTTGTTTCAAGGAGGTCTTTCGGAGCGGTTAGGAGAGTATAGGGTACAATAACATTAGTCATGCTTTTTACCTATTAGACTATTTTGGGGATTAAAAGGGTTGTCTAGATGTAAGCTTATAACAATTTTTTCAGATGCTCCACATAGTAGCAAAGATATAACTAGTATTTGGAATTATTTTAGGCGATGCAGAGTTCAATCAATTAATCCAAGAAATTAGCCATTCTTTAAATGTGCCCATCATGTAATTGATCCAAACGCCACAAGGTAAACCAAACCAGACAAACAAGAGGGCACCTAATAAAAAGGTGATCCACTGTTTCTGACAGGACGGCATAGGGGGCAGAGATTTGACCTTATGATGTGTAACTCAATTGGATTTGAATGTAAGGAAGGTGACCCTAGACAGCTTGTGTACTAAAAGAGCATTTTAAGCAAGAGTCGGTGCCACCTATTTCTCTCCAATAGTAGGAGCACAAACATGTTGGTGGAAGTGGGAGCGGAGCATTAGCTTGCATAACCTTATTTTTCTCACGAAAAAAAGTAAGATACAACCAATGAGATTGAGAATTTGCCATTAGTCGTAGCGCCCCAGTCTAGTTGATCGTAATCACGAGCAGAAATATGAATTGCCTAGTGACTAGATACGTTTACATGGTTGTTTTGGTACATAGTGAAGTCTGGAGTATGCACCAGCACTTTAAACTTGTGTTCCCCTAACCATGACAGACGATTATTTTGGGAGAAATAATCATCATAAAATCAATAATCCAGCGTTAATTTCCATCAAGGTATAATTTTAATGTTCTTGATCGTGTTGTTAAGGATCAAGATCCATTCCAGTGAGGTAGGAGCGGTGAAATAAAACAGGTTAGTAAGAGGTGGCAACAGAAGTGTGTGAAGGCTAAGAGCTGGAATAGTTGGGGCAAAAGGGTGCATCAACATTTAATCTTTATACCATATAGCATAACTGTGACCGTCATTACATTATATGCGCGGTTGGACATGAACTGCATAACCACTGGAGCTAGAACGGTAACAGAATTCAACTAGTTGTGGTGCCTAAAACAAACAAGATTCGATAGATTTGGTCCATAATGAATAAAGAAAGATCAAGAGATAATGACGTTCTAGCTACAGACGGCTGGTAATTAAGAAAAACAGATAGCAGTCCTCTTGGGCCTTGCACAAAGAAGAGTTTTATACTTTTGCAAAAAATCCCAAAAACCAGTGCATCTTAGGGAAACACTTGTTTTCTTGTACTACTAAGGAAACTGTTGCATGCCTATAGCTATCCTTTCCAATCCATAGGCTAGCTACATATTATATGGCTACGAGAATGATGCAGATGAAAAAGGCAAAATCATGAGATTTTCAAAAGGTCATGACTTTGATATCAAGTATATAGTTGCTAGATGATTTGTAATATGTGATTTTAAAGTGAATTGCTAATTATTTAGGCATGACGTACCTTAGTCTTTTGACACTTTCTTGTTGAAAAATTAATCTGGTAGGTTCTATGTACAAA
Source organism: Escallonia herrerae (assembly GCA_033070095.1). Lineage (NCBI taxonomy): Eukaryota > Viridiplantae > Streptophyta > Magnoliopsida > Escalloniales > Escalloniaceae > Escallonia > Escallonia herrerae. Next base: position 69,291 of record JAVXUP010003123.1, on the reverse strand, counting down.
CAAGATTGTAAGACTTATTGGGACAACTTGAACAACAAAATTGCCGTAGCTTTTGCTTCCTTTCAGTGGTGAGACTTCATTGAATCTCTTCTAGCTGAGACTCCTAGAAGACCTTAGTGAGATCCTAAGGTGCCAATTATTGTTTGCTTTATTTTCCTTTCTTGTTTGAACATATAAACACCAAGAACATTACTCGTGGGTACTATTCACAGCAATCTAAATAGCCCCAGCCACCACACTAGCTTATAGGACAGCCTTATATATCATTAGTAAACTCTATCCTACATCAATTTCGGCATCAAAGATGGTTGTTCCTAGAAGCAAGTTGTATGCAATTAAGGATTGGTTGTTTTTACAACAACATTATTGGCCCTAAACATAATTCTGGTGGCCACGACTATTTGTTATTCAAAGCTCACTCCAGAGACATGAAGGAGACTTTGCAAATAATCGTCAATGTCATGACATACTAAAGGTCTTGAAAGAGGTCAAGGTAAAAAGAATATTGAGGTTGGATCTAATGATGACGACGACGATAATGCTGACTCTATATAAGGCCACAAAGAAAACAAAGGTGAAGGTCGAGGTCATGTAATGGGAAATCGAGGGGTTCAGCATGAAAACATTGAGATGTTGATGATGTGACCAAGAAGGCACACATCTTGAAGTCGCTGAACTTTATGAAAAACCTACTCGACGGCCTTCCTTGATTGTTTATGTCCATATAAGATTACTTTGAGTGGTACTCTATGCCCGAAAGCAAGAAAGTCATGTTTGTGAAGGCCAAATTGAAGGGTGTAGCTCGCTTTTGTTGGCATGGCATTGAGGAATTGAACTGATCAACCACCTATTGATATGTGGGATGAAATGAAGCTAAAGATGATAGAACATTTTCTTCCAGCTGACTAGGAACAAGCTTTGTACTCAAAGGCTGCGTTTGGCGAGCCAATTGTTTAGTCTAATAGGACAAGACAAGGACAGATAAGCAAGGATAATATAATCCATTGGATAAGGTTAGATAAACTACAAATCACATATTGCGTTTAGGCCAAACCTAGAGTACAGGGTGAATATGATTATCTTGCGCCCTTCACCACCGTCAAAAACCACCATCTGATCATCCCAAACTCACCACCAAAGCCATCAGTAAAACCCCACATCAGTTCGCCCACCACTAACACATCACCATATCAGGACGCCCATCCCCAACACCATCAACAGGCCACCACATTAGCAAGCCCACTACTACCACTGCAATCACGATCCACATGCGCAACCAGTACTAATCGTCGCCAACACAGACCACACCCACCACCAATTGTTAGTAACCTCCACCACCCGTCACAGATCCCACACACCTCTATCAACCACCATCAATTGCCACCAACACAGATTGCACTGAATGTCTATCACCCACTACCAATCGCCACCAATAAATATCGCACCCAACCTCCATTACTAACCATCAAGCCGCAACCGACCTCCATCACCCACCCCGCCTATTGCCCCATCCACCACCATCAATCCCCCCATATGCACACACTGACTGAGACACCGCCACGACAACACCAATTGTATCCTCCTTCACCTTGTAGGGGAAGAGAGACGGTAAGCAAAAAAGGTTTGTACCGGCAATGGGTCCTATAGAAGTGGGTGATATGTTGGTGGGGGCAGCAGTGCTTCTCTTTGTCTGTTATGGCCTGTTGTTTTTTCTCCCATGAGCCTTGGATAAAAATAACGTCTCCCACCCCCCAGATTTCTTGCACTCTAGTGGGATGCAAGTAGTCCAACATATAGGTTATCCACCCCTTAAATGCGTGACAGAAGTGGGATAGGGTTGTTTTTGCCCTATCCGGAGCTCTTATACGGCAGCCCAAACACAACCAAAGACGATTTCTCTTATGCAGGGTCGTAGAACAGTGAAAAATACACAGGAGTTTCCTGAGCTGACAATTCAAAACAGTGTGAAGGATAATTTTGGTTAACTTGCTACTCGGTACATATTTGGCCTGCAAACAAGAATGAGATGGAATCCACACATTATGTTACCTTAGATGAGGTGCACCAACTTGCTCTCAAAATCGAGGAAGTGCATAAAACTCGATCCTCAAGGCGACCAAGTTTAAATGTAGCTTTGTCATATGCTACTTGAGGCACGAGTAACCTCGTTTAAGGCAATATTAATAAACCCTCTAACCAACCTCCTGGGAGGGGCAACAACAGAACCTACATACTTGGCAAAAATGGTACCTAACCTGAGCAAGATTTAACTCAATAAATTTCATTACGGCTTGTGGAGCAATATTAACTCCTTCAGCACATGAAGGAAAGTTAATGTTAGATCAAGCGCTTACCACTCGGCCAAAAGCTATAGCTGTTAGTAAGGGTGCAGTTTTATTTCCTTAAAGTTTCTTAGAGCTGCATCTAACATAAGGGGCTGCACCCATCCCATAATAGGTGCCATGGGCAGGGATGTTAAGCCCATCAAATCCTAAGGAAGATGCTGACCAATTTTAAGGCTAACAATATCCCCCCCAGTGTCAGTCGAAATATTCGAACCCATGACCTTGCTATGATACCACTTGTTGGATCAAGCGCCTACCACTTGGCCAAAAGCTATAGCTGTTAGTAATGGTGCAACTTTATTTCATTAAAGTTTTTCAGAACCGCATCTAGCATAAAGGGCTGCACCCATCCCATAATAGGTGCCATGGGCAAGGATGTTAAGCCCATCGAATCCTAAGGAAGACGCTGACCAATTTTAAGGCTAACAGTTAATTTTATTGTGATGTCAAAATTCCTCGAGTCTTGATTCGGTAGACAATCCAATGGGGTATAATGATTTAATAAGCATTGAACATTCTTTAATCACCTCCTGGGCTGAGGAATGAGCTTGGACTTGCACTCTGTTTGGTGACCACTTTTTTTTATTCCTGTTTAAAATTTGAAAAAGTTAGTTTTTTACAACACTCAAAAGCTTGTATTACATACATCATTTTTTAGAATTAAAAAAATGATAAACTTTGACTAAAAGCCACGGTAGAAAATATGTAATTTAATATGCCTTCTTTATATACTATTATACATTTAAATTAAAGCAAGATATATATATATATATATATATATATATATATATATATATATATATACACTGCCTATAAAAGTACGAATGTTGTAAATCTTTTCTGGACGATTATGTCCTCTGTTAATTATATCAATAACACTTTTACCCTCCATTTATGACTCCCTATTAAATTTGGTTGAAATTAAATGAACAATGGATAATGAATCTAATTATAAACATTAAAAAATGAAAAGTTAGATAAGAAAAAAATCAAAATAAAGTAATTCTTTTATTACTCCTATTTTAATTTGGTTGAAATAAAATAAATATTGGATAATGAGAGCTGTGATTATTTTTTCTTACATTTTTAGGTTAGCAAACAATTAACACTTGACAAACAAAAAAAAATAAAGCAAAAAAATTGAAATATGTGAAATATCAGTTAAGAAACGAAAGGTTGTTGGAGAAACAAAAATAGAAAAAGGAATAAATATACATCAAAAAATGAGAAAGAAAAAAAAGGCTTAAATATGGCTCAAATTTGAACTGAAAATTTATTCAATTACACACATGGTCCGAAAATTACAAATCTTAGGGTGTATTCCATAAACCAATTTAACCGATTACAAAAAATAAAGACGTAGATTCGTTCTTTTAATTTTTCTATTTATTTTTCTTTTCAACAGCACCATCAAATATTTTTTTAATCCAGAAACCTACAAAGAAGATTTTCAAATATTGAATAGATTACAATTGCGAATATCAAATATACATTTATTCGAAAACAAGTCACAAAAGAAATATAAATATAATTGAATTAATTATATTATTTTGATCTTAAAAAATTTAATGATATCAATTCAAAAATTACTCTCGATCACGTCCACGTGCAACGCACGTGCTATATATATATATATATATATATATATATATATATATATATATATATATATATATATATATATATATATATGTGTGTGTGTGTGTGTGTGTGTGTGTGTGTGTGTGTGTGTGTGTGTGTGTGTGTACGTGTGACTGATCTAACTTTTTGTTTTTTGAAAACCGTCGTCCGCTACATTATCTAGCAGGCGGTGATTTTGATCAAAATTCCTCAATAATATTTAATGAGTCGAAGAGATTCATAGGCAAATAGGAAGAGCAGTATTGTAAGTTTTACCGTTCAGCTACATTATATGGCGAACAACGAAGTTTATTTTAAAAAAATTTTGGCCCGTCCATCCATAATGGATGGACGACCAGATGGGATTCGTCAGCGCAAACGGATCAGCTCCCTATTATATATATATATATATATATATATATATATATATGGATAACGATCGAAGTTACGCTAGCACTGTTGCTAGCGCTTTGGCCCGTCCATACATAATGGATGGACGAAAATGGCGTCCGCTACATTATATAGCGGAAGTTAGCGCTGCTAGCGCTAGCAACGGATCACGGTCATATATATATATATATATACACACACACACACACACACACACACACACTAGTATATATACTAGTATAGAGCACATGCGTTATACGTAGGATATAGTCGAGAGTAATGTTTGAGTTGATATTATTATCTTTTTGGAATCTAAATAACGTAATTCAATTATGTTCTTATTTATTTTGTGACTTGTTTTAGAAGAAATGTATATTTGATGTTTGAAAATATTCTTCGTAGGCTTCTAAATTAAATGTTTGATGATACTGCTGAAAATAAAAGCAAATGGAGAAATTAAAAAATGAATTTACGTGTTTATTTTTGTAATCTGTTAAATTCGTTTATAGTTAAGATTTGTAATTTTTAAGACTAGGTGCTTTAATTTGCATTTCATCAATAAGAAATGCAGAACACCCGGCTTCGACTGTAATAACTGAACGTATTTTCAATTCAAGCTGATACCATATTTAAGCCTTGTTTTTTTATGCATATTTAACCATTTTTTTTTTTTCTTCTGTTTTTGTTTTTCCAACAATTTTTGGTTTCTTAATTGATTTTTCACGTATTTCAGCTTTTTTATTTTTTTTTTAATTTTTCAATTGGTCAATTGTTTGCTAACCTAAAAATGTAAAGAAAAAAATCACTGTTCTCATTAACAAGTTCAATATCTAATGTTTATTTCATTTAATCAAATTAAAAAGAGAATAATAAAGAAATTTCTTTTGTTCTGTTTTTCTTTCTCATCACACTTTTTATTTTGCAATTATAGAATAGATTAATTACCCAATATTTTTTCAATTTCATCAAACTTTAAAGGGAGTAATAAAAGTAAGGTAAGAATGTAATTGATGTAATTAATTGAGGACATAATCGTTCAAAAATAATTTACAATATTCATACTTTTATAGATAATATAGATATAGAGTTGACAAATAACGTTTAAGTTTATTAAAAACAGAATTTAGAAGGAAAAATAACTCTAGAACATATAAATGGAAAACTGTAGCCAAACGCAGCGGTCAAAGATTCATCAATCGTTGGGTTGGGCCCGCTGGCCCTGTTAATTCGCCTGGGCCTCAGTAGCCGACTCCTCCGAGTCTCCTCCCACTTCACGAGAGAGAGAGAGAGAGAGGGAGAGGTAGACACAGATGGAAGAGCGCCTGAAGTGTTTGGCTTTGATTGGGGCTGGAGCTCTCTTGGGTTCTGTTACCACCATTGCTCTTCTCAAGCTTCTCCCCAGGTCAGTATTTAGTTTAGCAAGGTTTTCTCTTACAGTAAGATTATAATACTTGCCGATATTAGCAATCTGATTGCTGCTCAAAGCAATGGCTTGGAAGATACCAAGGAATTAAATATCTGGAACCTTTGTGTAGCTTGGGACCTGCCTGAGAGCATACTAAAGTCTTAGTCTACTCGTACTTTGTTGTTTGATGTGGTTTGATGATTACTGTGTATGAGCTATGGCTCTGCAACTGTTGTTTTAATGAATTACCCTTTACCTACAAGAAGAATCTTGCGTTCGTTATTATATTTTTGCTTGTTCTTGTTTAATTATTTCTTTAGCAACCAAACATAAACCTTGAAACTTCTGAGGTAATGTACCACGGTTGAATGCACATTGTAGTTGGTTTACGTGCTTATGGCATATATGTAAAGCAGTAAGTAGGGTTTATGGTGTATTTTGCAGAAGGATGGCGGACCAATGCATTAAAGGTGCAACCAAATGCAACGTTGATGGTATGTTTTAATCAAGCTTGTAGGACGCCTATTTGTTTCTGACATGTTGAAAATGTATGACTCTTACTTGTATTTAGATATTGTGTTGACAAAATCTTAGGGTGGACCTTTACATGAATATCATTGAAAAGAGTAATTGTGTATAACTTTTGGCATAGACATACATGTTTGACTTTGGTCACTTCATGACTAGGTGAATAATGCAGAAGCTGAATGCAGACTAGCCTTTTGTATCAGATTAGGTCATGATACTGTCAAAAATGATTCAGTCACAAGTACCTTAGATAGTTGGCCTTCTTCTTTCTAATTCATACTTGACAATAGGGGTTAAAAGCTAGGTAGCGTATTAAGAAAATAATTGTTGGCATATATCTGGTGGAAGTATATTCTGAATTGACCCAGCAGCTCGAAGGGGAAAAAACGTAGCCCATTTGTTAAAATTGGATGTTGATGGGCTACCAAGCTATGTTACCATAATCATATTCATGCGTGTCATATCAAATTATTTTTTGGACAAAGATTCTAGAAGTAGATATGCGGGGATTGATTGTGTGCAAAATGCAACAAGGAAGCTGATATAATAAATGGATCATTGTCAGTAAGATTTTCAATTCACAGAAGTTACATAAGCGGAATCAAGATGACGCACCTTAATCTCTATTGGTCGCCGCAGTCAACCATGTCGTGCTCAACTCCTGGCACTAAGAAACTGGGCAAAGAGGTAATATCCTAGGTCAATGGTCTCCGGCTGCGATGGTTCATTCATGCAGAAGTTATCAACAAGGGGAGGCTGGATGAGGCTCTTTCTTAAAAGGGTTGAGAGTTTATAAGCGTCTACTGGACTAGAATATTTTTACAAAATAAGGGGGGGTTTAGTAGTAGAGTTTGATATTGATCTGGCAACGCTTAACCCTCTAGGTTTGAAAGCAAGTGCCATGTAAGATGAGAAAATGTTCAACAGATACTTCCAATTTTGGTTTGTCCCTGGCTCTCTTTCCTTATTTAGGAAGTATTGTTCCTATTACCTTAGCTGGATTATTCGTTTCTGCATATTTACAATACAGTGCGGTCAATCAATGTACGAGAAGGTCCCATAAATCATTTAGCGGGTCTACTAGGACTCGGGTCTCTCTCTTGGGTGGGGCAGCCTCCTAACCTGTAAAAATCTGCTTGTCCGTTGGATGAGAAGATAGGAAGTAGCCTGGGCATTCAGGTTTCTCCCTCCCCCACCCACCCCCAAAGTAGGAGTAGTTTATCCCGATCTTGAAACTAAAATCTTCAGTTGCCAACGATATACCTTTTTACCACTCTTTGGTCTCTGTTTAACAAAGAGAAATGAGCCACATCAGACGAGGCGACATTGACACGGAGATAACGAAGAAGAGGAGAAAGGTGAAGAAGAGGGCTGAACTGCCATAATGGATTTGTGTTTGATTGGAGTTGGATCCTGGGAGATGGAAGGGAGAAGAAACAATCAGCCATGAAAAGGAGGAATCAGGCACGACAGAGAGGAGGAAGAGGTGCCTGTTTAAGTTTGCTGCAGCTTGACAAGGTAGAAAGTACGTCCACACAAAGTAAAAAGAGAAGTTTTTTGAGGTGGGTGTTTCTTTTCATCTTACCTGAGTGAACTTCATATAGAAATTCGTGTGAGGACACTGAAAAAAGATATTGACGATGAAAATGTAACTATTTTCCACAGTATAGAAGACGAGCCCAAACTTGAATATGTATTGCCTGTGACTGAAAACGAGATATTAGGGCCTTCCACTCCATGATGAGAATATGAAGCAGAACATGCCAAAGGTCCAATAGACAGTCGGCATATATACCACTTGTTTCGTAAGCAATTTCTAAATGAACTTGGAAGTAAGGATCATAGGGATCAAAGTACTTAATGAACAGTTGTTCCTTAAGTTCCACTGCTAGGCTTGTTCCTTTGGTAACTGCCTTCCCCTTATAAAAGGGGCAATCAACGTTTCCCATCAAGTCGTATGTAGTTTAGTACGACATATTTTGGACACACTGCTGACAGCGTAGAGGGCTTCATAAAACCTCCATAAAGTTTGGTTGAAATGTGGTTGAGGAGAGTTAAGATTACTAAAAAGAGTTTTGTAGTCAATTATTATTTTTTGCATCATTATAGGCGAAAACCAACTGGTATGGAGTGAAGTGGCCTATAGGGCTTACATAGCAAACCTACAGGTATAACTTGTCCCGATATGAGGCATAGCATTTAGCCAAAACTTAGCGAGGCGCAAATTGCTTATTTTTAGCAGCGAGGTTGGAAGTGATTTCTTGCAAACACCTAAAAGTCTAGGAATCTTAGTGGCGAGTGACTTGTCTCACTTATTAAATTGACTGATTTTTTTTTTATTTGCACTAATTATCAGTCCCTCTTATATCTAGCCCCCAGCATCTAGTGTTTTGTAGCAACTGCAGAAAGCATGAAAATGTTGTGTAGCTCTGTTGCATCAATAATAAATCTTGGAACATATTCCAGATGTGCTTTTAGCTATAATAGTTCCTTCTAGTTTCCACAATCAGGAAAAAATTCTTTATTGTCAGTTATCACATTAACACTTTTAAGGGATATTAGTTAGTCATCTTCTGGCAATACGGCTATTACGGCCTATCTCCTGGTCGGCTCTGCTTTCTTTTCCTCTTGATAAGTGTACATGTGGTATGAAAATTTTCAGGTTATTTAATGGTATATATCTGTATTCTTTTTGGTCAATTGGGATATTTACAAGTACAGTCAATGGACTTGTATGTGCTTTTCAGTATTTTGATATGAGACTTAAGTTGTATGATTTTTTATTTCTTACACATCATAGATAAAAGATTTATATCCGAGAGAGATGCTAGGGATCACAATGTCATCCGGGATGAAACTGGTGCGATGACCTGTAGAGACCTTCTTAAAGATGAAATAGTTTCTGAACAGCTCACCAGGTAATCTATCTTTGAGTTTCTGTCTCTGATCATGTTCGCAACAACTTCTAGAAGTTTCTGTTCCAGAATGGTGCAACTGACCTGTAAAAGCATCAAATTATTGAATTTGCCAATTTGTAGATGGCGCAGTTAGTTGTTCAGTTCATTTGAATCATCCAGGTCTGCCAAACAGTGAAGAATGAAACATAGACAAAAGGAAAAGAAGAGGAACAGAATTAGAGCAGGGTAGTAATTATCTGTTTCCCCATGAAAGTATTAGACATAAATCAGATTGGTGCAACCTTATCAGTACTACGTGCATGTCAACTGCTTCATAATTTAGCTTTTGTTCTTAGCCAAGGGGAACAAGTTCGATAAACCTTGGTATAGTGCTGGACAATTTGCAGAGTGTATAGCTTTTTAAGTGTCTACTCTCCTTTACACAGGGTGGCCCCTCTTGTCTCCTCCTTTAGAATAATTGTAAAACCCAGAATAAATGACAGTCCTTCAGGTTATGGGGACAATAGTACACATGTTCGACGACGATTGATGGGATCATTTTTAGTTATTAGTTGTTGGACTTGTCTTTCAATGTGAATTGTGCATATGCTCGAGTCTGAAACTCTATAAGATGTAAGAAAATCAAATAATTGGGCCCAGTAATGAGGGCAATGCTATGTATGCACTAGTGGTTGGCTAGAAATTATTCTTTCGATCAGTCTTAATCAAGTCTTAGAAGCATATAATGAAGAATATCTGCATACTTATCACATTCTTTTTTATGTTGGCCTGGGCTGCTAAATACATCAATAGGGATCTTGAATATCTGCGTGTAAGGAATATAGTTCACCGATAATTCATATGAAATATAGATTCATCGTAAGTTTCTTTTAATTCAATATTGATCATAACTTTGGTAATTTTCTTTTCTGAATCGTTAGGAATATCCAGTTCTTTGGCATCAAGTCGCAAAAGAAAGTGACCGCATCATATGTTGTAGTTATTGGTCTTGGAGGGGTTGGAAGTCATGCTGCGTCTATGCTTTTGAGATCAGGCGTAGGCAGGCTCCTCCTAGTGGATTTTGACCAGGTATCTCTCTGTCGTAATCCTTTTAGTTAGCACACGGACATCTGCGCTTTCTTGCTGATTTTTAGTCTGGGTGACCTATGTAAATAACTTCTAAGCTTTGCTAATGCTGGGAAGAGCCTCTGTATGTGCTAAAAATTGAAGTATCCACTACTAAAAGAATTTAGTTTCATTGCCAATGGAGATTTGGAGCAGCTTGTCTATCAAGTTTTTGGACGATTTCTTTGCTTACATATAGAATTGAACGTTTTATATGACGAAACTTTCACTTTGGCTGGCTGGGTATTCCTTGACACTGATAGAAATGGGCAAGCTGGACTGTGAAAGGAGAACTCTGGATGTTTGTGGAAAACCGTAATTAGTGGTTTAGATGTCTCAAGTTGTCATTTTACGCTTGTTGGGATTCATGTCACTGTAGTACATCCATTTGTATCTCTGTCGAGTTCAAAATAAGCAACGCCAAAGTTTAACGCTATTGTTGCTAGAGTGGTCATTGGCATTGTGGCTTTGCTCTAGATAGAGTATGGTTCATCTGCATACGACATAAATTCTGATTCGGTGACTCTGTGAAAAGGTGTCACTTTCATCTTTAAATCGGCATGCTGTTGCTGTGAGAGAGGATGTTGGCACCTCGAAAGCCCAGTGCCTTAAGAAGCACTTCTCGTCAATTTTTCCAGAGTGCCATGTTGATGCAAAAGTGGTGTTGTATGATGCATCCTCTGAAGAAGAAGTTCTATCCGGCGCCCCTGATTTTGTTCTGGACTGTATTGACAACATTGACACAAAGGTAACTCTTTCCACTTTTGATTTCCTCATATAGATTTTTGGGGTGGAGAAGCCCATGACAGCCTCCTACTTTACCTAAACTTCAGATGGTATTCGCTCGGTCCGTTTAATACCAGTTTGCATGCTTATTTACGTTTGTACACTTTTGTATGACTTTTGGTAGCTTGAGTTCTATACTTACATGCTAAATGCGAATCCATCACACATGGCACATTGTAGTTTCTTATTCTAAATTTGTACTAGTAACTGTCGAGGTCGATGTGCGGTTGGGTTGGTAGATATTTTGGATATTCATCAATCTATTCAAGAAATTATGGTTCTTTCAGAATGTTTCTGTAGTTAACTTTTGGAAGTGCTTGCTTAATCAAATGTAATAGGTGGCACTTCTTGCTGCATGTGTTCGTAGGGGTTTGAAGGTTGTGTCAGCAACAGGAGCCGGAGCAAGAGCTGACCCAACAAGAATCCGCGTGGCTGATTTAAGAGAGTCAGCCAATGACCCACTATCTCGAGCGGTGATGCTTTTGACTCTCTTTTTCCATTCCAAAATTTGTTGTTTGTTTGTTACATGCACATTTTTCTTCGTGTCTTAGTGGGTCATTGTTATTAGTAGTTTGACATGCATTTGGCTTTTAAAACCAGTTTCTCATATTTATCAAACCTTTCCCATTACCTTGTTTTGTCAACCATCATATTCAACCTTTGACTGGAATTATTGTTCAAGTCTTGAACTTAGTTATTCATGTAATGAAAATGAGTGGACAGATTTTAAAAGTTCACCTCAAAGTATCACCAGCTTTGGTGCTCGGGACCATGTTTTAGAAGGTTTTAATGCACCTTACTTAATTGCATTAAATCCAGTACCTTAACTAAGAGAGTCGATCTCATGCGCTTAAAATACTTGACGGACTCATTTCATGCACATGAATGAGATGGTGAGTAGTCACGCTGTAGTGCACACTTTACTAGCTTTGGCTTCTTCTGTTTTTGTTACGACTCAATTGAGGTACTTGCTGTTTTTTTTCAGGTGAGACACCGGTTGAGACGCGATCATGGTATTGAAGGGGGCTTTCCAGTGGTTTTTTCCTTAGAGAAACCCAAGGCGAAGCTGCTTCCCTTTAAGGGTCCTAGTGGAGATGAAGAAAATCCTTCAGATTATCAGGTGAGGATATTCTCTAGCTCCTTAAAATTACTCTTGTTAGTTATTTCGATGTCAAAAGGACGCCTCTTGAAGAAATCTTTAGAAAGACTTGAACATTCCTGGTTGGGAATGGGGGTGGGCGTGTGTGGGGTAGGCAATATGTTAAAAACTAGTTCTTGTTGCTTTATTTGTCATTTTAAAAATTTTGAATCCTTATGTCAGATAGTGCCAGGGTTCAGAGTCCGCATTATACCTGTTCTAGGGACCATACCTGCAATATTTGGGCAGGTCATGGCTTCCTATGTGGTAACACAATTGGCGGAGTTGCAAGTACAAACAGAGCCAGTCGTAAATTTTGATATGGATCACTACCACATGCTCCATCAGCGCCTTATTGAGCATGAGGAGTTACATTATGGCACATCCATGCAAGTTCAGGTAGGAAGGTTGTTTTTCCTGAAAAAAGTTTAGAAAGTTTTTGTCATCCCTACATGATAATATTACTTTTTGATTTCAGTTTGCTATCAATACACATCTAACTTTTTTTAATTTTTCCCTTTTTAATCACTTGTGAAGGTAGATGTTGAGGAAGTTATGTACATTGCAAAAGAGTTGTGGCATGGACGAAGTGCCAGAGATCAATCTATAAAAGATGTTGGACGTGCAATGTGGCGATCTGTCAATGAGTTGATGCTTGTGAGGTATGGTTTTTGTGAATTTCATTTTGAGCTAGTAGTTTAACTTTTCTTTGCTGGAATAATCCGGCAAAGCATTGGGGTAGATTGTCACCTTTCCGAAAGTACAAAGTTTCCTGGGGTTCTGGTTCGTTTGCAAACCCCTTTCACTCGCTTCTTCTACACTCCCAGCTTTGGCTGCCTCTTGTATCAAATATGATATGTGCAAGTGACATAGAAAATTCAAGTGAAAACTTATGGTGGTTCATGGTGAGGGTGGGCATCCTTAAATTGACTAACCCCTGCCAAGCGATGTAGATCAAGTAGCGAGAATGGAAAAAGCGAGACGATAATGCCTCAAAGAAACTGAGAGAACACCAACATGTGTAATCCTGCAAAGACTAGTTACTTTTTAGGTTTTGCGTCTTGTTCCTGGCCTTCACTTTATTCTTTTTCATGAGGTTTCACTCAATTGGCCTCTAATTGGAGGATTTTGGACCATATGGAGGGGTCTACAGGGTAGCAGGGCCCCAAGTTTGCAGTGTAGAAGAGGAAATCCAGTAAGCTGGTTCCCTTGCACGCATAGAAACCATACTTCTCCCTTCTTTTCATTTCCTTGATTTATCAACTTATCCTCTCTCCAAGCTGAACTGGATTAAGATGGACAGTGGTTGATTTGAAGCTAATAGTCTTATGCACCCCCCTTTTTTTCTTTCTCCTTTTTGCCTTTTGCTTTCCCATCCCAACAGAAAAAAATGGAACTGTAGGCTGAAATTTGGTTGTCCCGGATACTACCTGGAAGTGGTGCTTTTTCTCTGTAGAAGCAAAAGCGTTAGTGCACCAACCATAAGAAAATTCCTTCAGTGGATGGTTTATCATTTCTAACCCATTTTGTTTGTGCTTCTATGATGACAAATTTCAGGTGGGATCGAGCAAAGCCAGCATCTGTGTCAAATCTACTTCTTCTAAGATTTAAAGAGGTATCGCCAGTTGGATTTATGAATTTGTATTATGTATAAACTACGTGTATATAAATTGCTTATAAAACTTTAGAAGCTTATGCTAGAAAGAGTCTCCTTTGACATTCTAATCAGCTTCCGACAGGCTCTAATTTATAATTTCATCTAGTTAGTCCCGTTGCTATTCCTGCGGAGACGGAGCCAGGCAGAACTTAGATTTTTATTTTAGTTAAATCCAGCAAAGTATGAAAAATTAATTCTTGTCACAACTTTTCCCAGAAATTCCTTGAAGGTTTATTTAGTAATACACCCAATTCTGGGCACCCTAGGCGCCTAGCCAACTGACTGCCTGGGCTTTATGATAGTTAAAAGAAATAGATGTCCTTAAAATTCTCTGCATGGTGTTGGGGAGCCCAAACAGTCACTGCGTCCAGGGGCTTCGACTACAATGGTCAATTCCATGTACATGGAGTCCAGTAATGCAAAATGAGGTTATCCTATTGTTAAAATTCATAATATGCTGGAGATTTAACATGAGTGATGTTGTTCTCTTGTCTGTTTAGGCCGACGAACATGAGTCAAGGACACTTGAAGATGTGAAGGGAGAGGAACCAGAATTTTTTGAGTGGGTAACATCTGTGCTGAAGCGAGCTGAAATAGACTTCGGCTTGTAACCTGTCATGGCTATTCCGTCCGGATTTACCAGTCATACTCTAGAAGAGTGCTTTTAAAGCCTCACTGTGAAACTTACTCTGCAGCATGTGAGATTGTGACGGATAAATGAGAAGCTGAACTGTTGCAGAGCAACTTTTCACATGAAGAGCTGCAGGAGAGTTTCTTTTTTTCCCCTCTCTCTCTTGGGCAGCGGGATGGGGGGTCCGTAGGGCATGAATTACGCAGAGGTAAAAATAGCAGCCTTGTCATAGTGGATAACTTTTAAAATTTTGATGACTGATTTTGAGTGGAACTATTTTCAGCCTTTTTTTTAGTGTATGTATATATGTCGAGCTGAAACAGATTACGGGCACGAGGAGAAAAGGAAAGATACAAAATCCATGCTGCGTCACTACTTATGCTTTGTCTTTTGACCAATGGTAGTGATGCAGTGCGCATGTTTGCACCTGATTTATGCAAGTTGGCACTGTAACACGACCACCTCCGTCGACCTCTATTTTGCCAAAAAACATTGAAGGGGATAGAATGTTGTTAATCACCAACGAAATGTGGTTTGGACCCCGATTTATGCAAGTTAGAATCTTGTGTTCCATGGATCCACTGCGATTGACAACCATCTGTGAATTTCACTCAAATCTGAGGCCAATTCTGCACAATTCGTATCTAATGGCTAAGAGCCCCGTTGGCAGAGGCGAGCAGGCTTCTTCCATCACTCCTTTTGATAGATTGACAGTGGCAAGTTGTGGAACTACATCTAGGTAAACGTGCTCTTTTTTCTACCGTAGCAGTAAGAACAAAGTACGGGTAATTTGTTGTTGCTAGCTCATTTGGGTTACATACAGCCGTCAAAGTGGTCAAAAGAATTTAACCGTTTAAATCGGAGCACGCGATAAAATCATGGGGCAAAATGATATGTAGAATTAGCTCTATTGGATAAATAAAAACTAGCATATCGAAAAAAATTCCTTACTTCGCTACCAAATCGGAGCGCTAGAGTGGGAAGCGTTGAGGGGGGTTTACAATTATGCATGGGTATGGTTTTAAGGTTTAGGGTGCAGAGGAACTCCTTAAGGAAGCCAAACACATTGCCTCGTTATCATGTCAACCTAGATATTTCTCTCTTCAGGAATGACAACTTTATGGCTTAAGGAGTGTGTTTTGCCATTTAAGCTCTTTTAATCTTCATCTACCAATATATTGGTATCGACTAATTGGAGCCAATCATTTGTTTATTGATTCAGAAGGTCTCAAAGTCGCAAGACGCTTGTCTACTGGTCAACTCTTTCTCCTTAAACATTTTTTCAAGTCTCTCTATCATTTTTCTCTTGATTTTTTCGAGCTACAAAGTGTCTCTTTTTTACTGACTTGTATAGCAAGTTCACCGCAGCTCTCATATTTGTAGCAACGTTTTGCTAAACTACAGTTGTAGCGATATTCATTTCGCTTTATACTCTTAATGGTGGTATTATCCACTCAACTCTATGGTTCCCCTACTAGAGTTGTATGCGAACCAACTTTGAGTTGAACAAGAGCTGGTTCTTGTATTTATAGGTACGCTTGAAATCGACTCATCTTCGTTACTACTTGAATCTCGATGTTTGAGCTCGACTTGAGCTCTTCACCATAAAACTCGGGCTCGCTTGACTCGTTTGTCTAATCATGCACATCGAGTTCAAGCTTAGAGATCGTGTCAAGAACTCAAGAGGAAATCGTGAAATACAGACATGAAGTACCGAATTTCAACCACTATACTAAAAATGATTGATAGATCGAGACTCTCCGTCAACCAATTTGGTTATATTCAACAGATTGGACATCGATTTTCGAATTTTGATGAATATTGGAGTGGTGATGGTGTCCGATCTTAAATATGATGTGTGGAATCGGATCATTGGCATTGCTTTGTCGTGATGTGTTTGTGTGCATCGTGTGTGTGTGTGAGAGAGAGAGAGAGAGAGAGAGAGATAGAGATCTGGGTGGCTGGGTGGGTGCGAGGGGGTATAGGTGTGTGTGTGTGTGCTTATGTGTGACGACAGAGATATAGAGGTGAAAGGAGAAACAAGAGTGCGGTATGTGAAGTGTGAAGAGTGTTAGAAAACTTATTAGGATTTTTTATATGGAGTTGTTTAGGGTTTGGACTTAGGCTTAGGCTTGGGCTTGGGCTTGGGCTTGGGCTTGGGCAATATGTTGATAAGCAGGCTTGCGCTATGGGCTAAGCAATTTTAGGACATCAAGGTTGGAACTTCATTTATTTAGTTTTTGGCTTCCAACATATTATACGGAACACTCTATGGACGAGTTGTTAAAACACATTCCTAAACACTTTTGCTTGACTCGTCTAATCAATGAGCTCTACCGATTTGTTCATATTCCGTTCATACATCATGCGCCAAGAACGTGAACGAGTTCTTTAGGGAACAAACGATAAGCCGTTCATGAAGAGCTTGGTTCAATGTACATCCTTAGTCCCTACCTTGGGTCTTGATGATTAGGCTTTCTAATGCATATATAAGTTGTTCAGATGTAGAAATACTTCTAGGTATATGCATGTTATATGGTCTTAATGATTGCCCTAAAGATTGAATTGTGTTGGATCATGTCAAGATTGACTTGAAGGCTAAACTAAATTCTAATCATTTTTCTATATTGTAAATAGTCCATGTCTTGTCATTATCGCGTTGATGACAACTATGTAGATTGACCTTATGTACCACTTGCATGATATATCTTAGAATGTTTGTTTCAAAAGACTTGTCTTTCTAAATTGACCTTATTACGGTCATCAAACATAGGTTTTGTTCCATTGAAGGTCTTGGCCTTCCTTAATGAACCAAATGTTTGTTACGGTGACCTGTTTTCGTCTCCAAAATGGCTGACCAAGACATTCCAAAGGTGGGAAATTTGTATGTGCCGAGCGGCCAAAAGGTTAGTCTCAGTCAACTTAAACAGTGTTTTCTAACACATTTTATGGCCAACTTATATTTTTTTCCTGCTTAGCTTCAAAGAGAGGATCCAAGAACCTTTTTAAGCCCTCACTCATTGGAAAACATCAAAACCCACTAGCATTTATTAAATCTCACTATTATACTTCATTCCATTAATTCCAATGAGGATTTATTGAGAGCTTCATATATTGCGAGTGAGATTTGTTATTGTTATCAATATACTCATCTCTCAAGTGACTGGACTTCAAATCGTAGGTTTTCTCATCCTTAAGCGTTTCTTTGTCTGAGTCATTATACAAGAGATTGCAACAAGGCTTCGCAGAACTTTGTGAATTTTAGAAACTACTTGCTATGATCATGTGTAAATTAAGTAGTTTTGGTTTGGAAAAAACTTGGCAGCACCATGTAAGCTACTATAAGGCAACAAAACAACCCTAAAATTGTCATGTGTCCATTTCCTAAATCCCTTTGTAAGGATACTTTTGCATGAGAGACTACCAATCTTTTAAAATTTATGATTGCACCTCTTAATTCCATCAACCGCTATCACATATTTCGGCACCATGGCACTCTAGATCTTTTAGGCTAGAGATTGTGGAGGTGAATCTCAGACCCTACCCTAGCGGACCAAAACCTAATCCTAACGGGCCTCAAGCATAGGAGCAAGGAACTCGCAAGTTTTGGAGCAAAATAGCAAACCACCAAAGCCTAACTCTAATCAGACTAGATATTGAAAGAGGCGACAACGAGGTTGCTTGTGACAAGGATGGTAGATTGTCTTTTTGTGTGTGTGTGTGCGCACTGTTATGGTGGCACAACGGTGGTGGGTTTATGGTGAGGGTGACAATGGTGATGGTGGGTTGCTGTATTAGTGAAGGTGGGTTAAAATAAAAATAAAGATAAGTTTGGAGATTTTGAGAGCAAATTAGGATTAAGATGGACATATGACGACGTTTAAAGATTGTGTTTCTACCTTTGGTAGCAACATGATTTGCTAGCAAGTTTTTCCCATTTGGTTTTGAACCAAATGAACATCATATGTGTCAATTCTAAGACTTGTCTAGAGACTTTATTGGAAGGGCTGGCATAAGTATTAGAGTGTTATTTGAGTCAAACCATCTAGATCTATATAGCTTTATACTTCTTTGCTAGTATAATTGCTGGAAACTGATTAAATTAAATGTTTTACTTTTTTGAACAGTCATTTATGGTTTACTTTTCGATTTCCTTTTACTTTGCATAAACCATATTGCCTCCATCCCTACAGGGCTAATGTGTTCCTTTTATGTTGTTCTTCTAATTTCAGAATGATCCTTCTTCCTCCTTGGCCACATGTTTGAATCATTCTTTTTCCTTTCTTGGTTGAAAGTTTGCAAGTTCCACCTCTTCCTTGGTTGCACTTTCTTACATAACAATGTCACTATATCTCTTCCTTTGTTTGCATATCGTGTTCATTACAAACTTCTGTGGTTAAGTTTAGTGTTGCAATAATCATTGCTTTCTTGTCTCTTAAAATTTGATTTCTTGTCCTTCAAACTTTTGATGCATGTGATGTTTTATCTTTGTTTTGCATTATATCCTTCTGTTAGCAAAATCCCCATGTAGCATGCATTAGATTACGAATATTATACTGCATTAACATACGGTATTTATTATTATGTATTGGTAGTATAATTTTCAAGTTCAAGAGTTAAGGAAATCGTCAGCGAGTCTGGCACTTCGATCAAGCTTAAAATTACTCCAAACTACATAGTTCTTGCGCCATGTTGTAGTTACCCTTTTTTCCTCTCTCCTTCTAGTTCAACTTTAAGGTATAATCACATGCCAACTTGCGTGTACCTTAATAAATCCACCCCTGCACATGTCAAAAGCATATCATCCATGCTAGGCATAGAGAATGGCTCCATGGATACTTGAACCAAAGACTTCACTGATATAGGAAATTTACAAGTTAAGCTACTCCTTGGGGTTAATAGTAAGCTTCTATAACACATCAATGTAATAGTTTTTTCTGAATTATTTTTTGATGTATTTGTAAATCCAAAATGATGCCAAGGAAAGTGGGTTCATACCTACGTTGAGGTGCCACAAGGATGCAGTCCAAGTCAGCTTTTCAAATGTAAAAAGTGAGAGACAGTGAGGGTGCATAAGGGCAGAGAGCAAGGCTTCCCAGACAGGCCGTGAGGTTGGCAGTGCTGTGGAGACAAGGCAGAGACGGACAGGGGCAGCAGTCAACAATCCAAGCTAGTGTTCAAGTCAGGGTCTAGTGTCAGGGGTCAGGGGTCAGCGTCAAGGGTTCAATGTCAGAGTCCAACTATGTTTCTCTCTAGAATTCCAGAGGATTTGGATTCTAGAGTGAGAAAGTGAAATTTTCAAATGAGGAATTCTGTTGAAAATGAAATCCAAAGTCCCTTATTTATAGAAAAATTTGTGCTTGTGTAATCAGGATGTCATCAGCTGACATGTGTCATCCCCTAGGAGTGACACGTCACCAGGGGTCCAAAAATACGGGTTCTCCGTTAGACTACCGGTTTCCAAATTTGCACTGCCTTACCTCATACATCGTCGCTTTACCTGTCTGAAAAGACTGAACACACAACGTCAACATGATCAGAGTAAGCCCGTTGCCCTAGCCACCTGTCCAAGCCCTTACTGAATCCCACAGGAGTGCGTCAAGAGATGCAGAGAGAACCTGACAGTGGTGAGGGAGGATCCCTGTGACCACGTGCCAGGCTGACTAGGCGCGATGCCCTCCAAGGACATGTTCCCTTCCCGGAGTGACCTGGGGGTCATCATCTTGAGGGCACCAATGATCACCGGTAATGTGAGTGGACGTGGTCGTAACTCAGATGTCACGTCACCCCAGACGGTGATAGCTTCTGTGGTAGCAAGCCTATCCCGCTGCGAAGGGTCCTCGTGCCGGAGCACTACGAATGGAGGCCCCTGGAAGGAATATGGCAATAGCTTCTATGGTAGCGAGCCCATCTCGCTGCTTGGGGTCCGCATGCCAGAGCACTACGAGCGGAGCCCCCTGAAATGAAGGCAACGCTAGCTTCTGTGGCAGCGAGCCTATCCCGCTGCGAAGGGTTCTCGTGCTGAAGCACTATGAGCAGAGCCCCTCAGAATGCTACAAACTCTGAGAGTGGGTTGAAGCATGTTCCACATCTATGGCGGGGGCACATGGTATGGTGAATGAGTGGTGCCTAGGCATGTGACATGATTGTGGTGCATAGGCACGATGCCAATGGCATGAGATTGTGACGCATGGGTGCGGCGACGACTGTCGCGAGACAATACCTGGTGCCTGGGGCACGATATTGCGACAGGGAACCTGGTGGCACGGTTGTATCAGCGACGCAACGAATGGGGCGCGGCAGAGTGTCTATGGTGTCGAGGGCACATAGTGTGATAGAGAGCCAGGGGGCACGAATGTATCAGTGGCACAACGCATGGACACGGTGGAGTGTGTAGTGGACAGCGCGCGGGTGCAGGCGACAGCGTTCGGTCGTGACTGTCATTGCAGCGACGGCGTACGGAAAACAACGGGCATCGTACAGTCGCGGGTGATGAGTGAGCATTTGCAAAGACGGTGTGCTCAAATGAATAAAGGAAAGAGGCGGCAGCAGCCCGCCCCCTCCCCCTGGCCCCTAACGCATGGTAGGGGTGGCCCCGAGCCCCCTAAGGGAGGTGGCCAACCCCCCTGCTGAGGAAGGTGGCCGACCCCCCCGCCAAGGGAGGTGGCCGACTCCCTTAAGGTGAGAGTTGTGCCAAGCCTACTTTGCCTATGTTCCTAAGTGTTGGTGTCGCCAAAGTTGCATTGCAGCGAAAAGTTAATGAAAAATGCACGTGACTTGAGTGTGCATATTTTGACCTGTTGGTAGCATTGAAAAATTGACAGTTAAATATGTGACGTGTCGCAAAAAATGGGACCCCACGTGGGCCGTTGGGTGCGACCGTAATGGATTGGGAACAAATATGAATTTACTTAAAAAAAGAAAAGAAAAAAGGGTAAACTACTATGTCGATCTTACTGAAGGATAATATTTGAACTTTAATTTCCGGTAACCATAAAAAAATCAGACTCACCGGTCATGGGAAGGATAAAAAGAGACAGAAAGGGGAAATGGGTTTCATGGTGCCAATTTCAGAGCTATGAAGGTGCCCTTACCTAACAATAGAATTTAACAACACCCACCCACCCCAAAACCCCTACACCAAAAAAAAAGGAAAAAAAACTAAGGAGATTAGAATTAGAGCGATATCGCAATAGCTATAGCATTGATAATTGGGAAGTTTGAGTTATAGTGGCATTGGCAGTGATAATGCTTCAACATTGTTAAAGTTTGCTATCTAAATCAAAATCATACTTTAGAATAGGAGAAGCTTACCAAATAAAATAAGAAAACATTTCGTCTATTCCACGTCAAAGTCGATACAAAATACATCTTAACATTCACTCTTAAGTGAAGCATGAAACTAGGTAAAGACGACAATATGAGTAATAAGAGGACCATTGCATAAGGGTCAGACTAAAGAAGCTCGATACGAGTTACGAGAATACTCAATTATCTGCACTAGGGAGTACATCTTAACAAATGTTATCTATTTTGGCATTGCACATTTTTGTTCTTTTCTTGGCGAACTTTGGACGTACGCAGGTTTTAAGAGGGGTGGCGTTTAATGTAGGAAAACTCGCGCTTCTAGTGTCTAAGAGCTAGGGTAGTCTTTGATTACGTACTCGAATAAAATGCGAACCTTATTTTTTTTCCTTCTTTACTTTTCGCGTTCCTCCCAAATCTATGAGAATCTTTGAATTTATTGGCCTTAAAAAAATTATCATGATGATAAAACTTCATTCGTCTCGACTCGGAGGTTTATACATATTTACTCACAGTTTAGAAAATTAAATTTGCATGTTAGTTATCCTTAAAAGATAGGGTGAATTACACATTTTTGTTTATTATACATGATTGCGCTAAACTATTAAAACTATTATTGTTTTATTCACGGTTCTGGAGTCACCAAAATTAGTGGAAAGATAGTGATACTGTAACGTCCCAGAAATCCAAAATGTTAACCACTTACTCGATCGATAATACCACCAAACTGTCAGAGCAACTAAACAGTCAATTAATGTATTGCTCTTAGTGTACAGTGATAATTTATAAACTAAATTTAAATCTGAATAATGAGCTAGAGAAGTTCACACATGCTGGCATTTTAATGATCAATAGTAACTTAAATCGATTTTCCTCGTATGGCTCTAATCCATACTCAATTTGATTTATTGATGGTTATCACCTACAAAAAGGAAGTCAAATAAGAGTGAGCTTTTAAGAGCACAATAAGGTCGATCAAGGGTTAAAAACAGAGCGACTCAAATGATTTTCATACGCAGTCAATTAACAGTTTTAAAAAAGATTTTAAATGAAATCAAGGCATATATATATATATATATATATATATATATATATATATATATATATATATATATATATGCTACTTATAAAAGTGCGAATGAGGGTACATCATTTTTTGGACAATAATACCCTTCATATATTTTTGAATCACTCAAATGCCATTTCAAGAATAATTAACATGCCAAAAATCTAGGTTCTTTTAACAAGTCCACCTTTTTCACTTTAATAAAAGTTACAATTAATAGATAAATGTCTCTTCTACTTCTCATGACACTTTCATTTAATATCTGAATTTATTTTAATGTCCTTTATAACTTGATGCTTGGTATAGATTTATTTTAATGTAATTTACAACGTGATACTTGGTGTAGAATAGGATGTGAAACACATGACTATAGTATTTTATATACTAATTTCAAGAATTTCTTTTTTTTAAGATGACTATTAGTTAATAATGATTTTTGCTTACTGTAGATGAATTCCACTCTCATTTTCTCTTAATAGATAATTGGTTGTGTCTTTTATGTTGACAATGAAAATTTAGTAATACACTTCAATGAAAAAGAAAAGGCAAAAAATTAGACATGCTTAAACTTTTCTACTCTCTTGTACTTTGACGTAAAACCTAATGTCATGTGTATGTGTGCGTGCGCATGTCTGAGAGTGTGCGCGTGTGTATAGTGGATACATATAATTTATTTTTAGGCACAAATGTCCTTATACACTTTTACATATTACATCAATGCTTTTCTAATGTTACCACCTCGGCAATTGTTGGCTTATCTCAAATCGTTGTCACGTTCCCTTTTCATGTAAACGACTCTATACCTTCATACATCTCCCATAATTTAATTGTTATAACTTCTCTGTCTCCTTTATGTCAAGGGGCAAAATAATTCTATATCCAAAGTTTGTTTAGAGGTAACTTAATTCCATATTCTTAAGCTTAGTTGCTTAATATAACAAAGGCTGATATTCTTTTTGAGTATGTAAGTTCGAATGAATGTTGATTTAAGAGTTTATCTAGCTTCCAACTCTATAAAGGTAAGCTTCCTAAGCTCTTCTAATGTTTATAAACGATCACTTTTTTTGGACGAGGCATGATAATTATAGGGTCTATTTTAGGTGTTAGCTTTTACCATACGTATCACATTATTATCAGCACTAAGATTCTATTTTTTTTTTACTGGGAAAAAAATGTTCTACAGATAAAATGGTGGGAGTCAAGCCTTTACTTTTCAAGATGGAGCATTCCATTCGATGTTAAATGACTAATATGCAATATGATTGACATAGATTGTGTCTAAGTCGTTAATAACTTTGAAAACATCCCATGTACCGGATACAAAGAGCTATCGAATATGGAGCGAGACACCCAACCCTCCAAAACAAATTTATTAAGATATTTATTACAAAATTTTGAATATGTAAACGTTATTTGACTAAGTGTACGGTTTGAATCTTCTATTCTTGTATATGATGAAGTCACTTTCTTGCTTTTATAAATTATGCCTTAGAGACTTAATTAATCAAAGAGAAAAGTGGATGAAAATATTGCTAAGAGCTAAAAAATAGATTAGATAAGAGAAAATTCTTTGTGAATCACAGAGACCGAAGAAACCTATTCATAGCCACGCAAAAATAGCCATGGCCGAAAATAACCTACAAAGTTATGATTTCAATCATTTGCTGTTGAGAAATTACCACACAATATTTTTTTTATTTAAAAACGTTGAAGTAACATGTCAATGACTCATTTATAATTAAATAAGAACTGCAGCGTGCTTGAGGCCCTAGCCAGATACTTCTTCTTATTAATAAAATTGAACATGTTTTTTTCTGAAATTTGTATGGCACCGTTATAATTTTTAGCTATTTTCTAAAAGTAAAGCACATTATTGTTTCACAAATCTGATACAGGAACCATCCTCCATACTATCTTTTGATTCTATTCTTACTCCAAAGTCCTATCACACATCCACTTGAATCTTTTTATACCATCTTCTTTTAATTTAATGAGAATAACGGCCAATATTTAAATCAGAGGTTACTTGAAAATTATCAAGATAAAACAGACTCAACTGTGGAGAACCATACTTGTATAAAAGATACGGGTTGTAGTCAGTCCATGTTAATAAAGTATTTATTTAAGTACACTCACAAAAACACATGGAAAAATAAACCAAAGTTCTTGAAGTAAGTGTAGTGAAGAAAATTTTGGCATGTTACAACATAAGTAGAAAAGTTAACGAGACTAAATAGTATATAAACATTTACGTTAACTAAAAATGAACATCAAGAGTGTCTAAAGTAAATACCATTTAGCCTAAGTTAGCATTCGATAAATACAACTATCACAATCTTTAATAGATGAAACACTTTTCGTATAAATTAGACGTCCAATACTCTAGCTACATTAATACAACAGAAATGTATATGTCAATCTCTAATATTGGTGCAATATTGTTTTCCGATTGACCGGTGGAACATGGGAGTAGGGCTGTATACGAACCGAGTTCGAGCCGAAAATGGGTGTGTTCGAACTCGGTTCATTTAAGTTTTGCTATTTTCGAGCTCGGATTGTGTTTGTCAAAAGCAAAAAATTTCATGTTCGAACTCGGCTTGAGTTCGTGACTGTAAAACTCGGGCTCGACTCGCTCAACTCGTTTAACAAAACGAGTCGAACTCGAGTTCCGAAGCTCGGCTAGTGTTCATGTCAATTGCCAAAGAATCCCTAAATCCACAAAAAATTCTCAACTCTTTCAATTTAATCAAACTAAAATGAATCAGAACTATATTACAGAAGGTACAAGATGAAAACGTAGAAATCGGCAGATGAAATCTTGAATAAAAAAACATAGAAACTAGCAGAATAAAAAAAAGTACAAAAGAGATCTTGATGGTTGACGATTATTGTTAGGATCAAGCGCTTACCACTGCACCAAAAGCAATTGTTGTTAGTAAGGGCGCAATTTTATTTCCTTATAATCCTAGCACAACAGTCAGCGCACACGGTCGAGTACACAAGGGAGTAGATGGACGCCGCCAACCTCCGATCTGCCAACAATTGAATTTTGACCAATACAGTCAACTGCATTCAAATACAATTGACAGTATTACCCTACTGCCTCCAGTCGACTGGATTTAAATACAGTCGACTGTATTACCCTACTGCCTTTTGGCTGCTTTACAGAACCCCCTTTTCTATTTTGGGCATAACTTTCTCTAGAAAAATAAGATTGAGGTGTCTTTTTTTGCGTTGAAAAGCTAATGAAATTTTTTATCAAGAGATGAAAAGATTACCACCAAAATAGTCTTTAAGAAAGGTCACTCATTTTCAAGAACCACACTTGTGTGAAAGGTTATGAACTCACATGCAATGCACAAGGTGTCCTAAGGTCTTTTTAGGTCATAGTCATCAATTCAAGCATCAAACCAAGACTAGTTACATAATAGTAAAGATCAATTATAATCGATAGTAACTTAGCTGATGCATTCTTTGTTACTCTTCGACATTGGACTTGATGAAACTTCAATAGCATGTCCACTATAACTGTAAGCTTCTTTGGCTTTAATCCATCTATCCAACTTCTCAAATATGTCTTCATGAGTGTGCATGTATATACCTAATAAGAATACACTCAAAGCACACGTCAGAACATAATTAACATGTAGTTATCATCAAAACAAGATGTAAGCTTGGGGTTTGGGCAATTGACATTAGGGCTTTCATTTTTAAGCATTAATTTATATGATTTTATGTAAATGTTAATTTTTTAAAATATATTTTAAATAATTTATTATTTAAATAAGTTATTCGCGAACATGTTTGTGAACATTTTGGTATGTTCATGCTCGGTTCATTTAATAAACGAGCCCTATAAACTTGTTCATGTTCGGTTCGTTTATTATATGAATGAACGCAAATGAGTTTTATAGAGAACGAACTACAAATCATTCGTGAACAGCTCGGTTTATTTACAGACCTACATAGGAGGGGTTATTGAAATAGTTTGGCCACTAGGTTTATCTGAAGAGACTGTAACCCTTGATATTAGCAAGCTGTTTTTTTGTGGCTTGATAAATTTTGACATTAAATTATTTTTTGGTCTTACATGTAATATACGTGGTTGAAATATGTTTGTTCCATCTTTATGAATGTCTTCTAGCTATGAGCAAAATATTTTGACTTGCACTCATTCTCATATGTCAGTTGCTTAGTAACCAATATGTTGAATTACATATTTACTTTCTCTTAAATTTTTTACTTGATTTTTGTTATGATGCATATTGATTTTTCTAACTATGAACCCTTTAAATATTGATGTTCACATGCATTGCACGTCTACTCAACTAGTGTATATAAGAGTATCAACTCAATCCCTCTAACCACTAGGCACTTCAAAACATTTCAGATACGATAAAACAGAAACAGATAATATTAAATATGAGTAGTGCAAATTAGTAAAGCCATCCCATCAAAGCTCAGATACTAATACAGAGTACATATGCATATATATAAAACTAGTCCACTTACGCATTAGTTGTAACACAAATAGAACAGACCAACCTTATAACACCCACAGAACAAACCATCCATATAACACTTCAGAATTACTATCTCATGTCAATAATCAAAAGAAATACGCATAATTCAACATGTTGTATAATGTTCAAATCAACAAAACCTATGAGCATTAATGAGAGTTTCAAGCGATCGTTTTAATGTTCAAGATGAAGTTTCATGGGCAATGCAAAAGATCTTTATGACAATTATAAAAGATATCGGAGTTTAATGAAATTCGATAACAATACAGAATAAAACATACGAGATCAATTTGATGAAATGTGGTTTCAGATAGAATCCCTGGCATTTTAATAAAATTTATATAATCAGAGTTCAATGAAATTCGTAAAACTGTTATAATAAAACATTTTAATTCAGAGCTACAAAGTACGCTTCAGATGAAATTCTTTACGTCGATCCAAGTTATGCGCTGTTAATCAACCTTACTCAAAAATCCTTAAATTAACCTAAATTAAGCAATTTCACTATCAGAATTAACCTTACTAAAAAAATCCTTGAATTAACCTTACTCAAAACTCCTTGAATTAATCCTTGAAATTCTTTACGTCAATCCAAGTTACGCGCTGTTAATCAACCTTACTTAAAAACTATTGAATTAACCTAAATTAAACAATTTCACTATCAGAATAAATCTAACAATTTAACACTATGAGTCCAACAATAATTGCTCAAATGCTGCTCACTTTGACACTCTCAATTCAACCCAAATCGAAACGGATTTAACGTACAACCAAACCTAACGAAAAACTCTGCACACTCTATAAGGCATTAAAATATCTCAAAATTCATAGTAAATCCTTGTGAAATACTTTTGGAGCTTAACTTATTATAAAAAGGTTAAAACAATAATTTTTTGAAATTTTAAATTAAAATAATTTCTGTAAATACAAAAAAAATGCAAAAAATAGCCATTAATATTTCTAACTCAAATCAAAATCTCATAATTATGATAGGGAAACTATAAAAATCAAACCCAAAATTTATAAAACATCGAAACTATCCTAAAGTGACCTGTTTTGCTAAAATAAATGCGATACGAATAAAAGTACCGATTCAACTCCAAAATTCATGAAACTTAAAAGTAGTCTTCTTTACATTATAAGAACATTCTTATAATTTTTCAGAATTTAATACTAATTTTAAATACTCAAAATGAATTTTGGAAGAACTGAACTTGCGAAAAATATTAAGCATACTAAATAATTAGAAAAATGTGATACCTAACACTCATGTGGTACAACTGTGCAAGCACAGTGTACCAATTTTGTGCACAAACCTAGCAGCTTTAAGCCATCTTCTTCTTCCTTCCACCTCTATCCACAACCCAGAATTTCCTTGCACATACCCCCTTATTCTCTCCTTACACACAATCTAATTCACTCAAAACACCCTCATATCTCACACAAAAGCATCCACAATCAAACAATTGCACACACAACAATTCCACGCCCATTGCCTCTCGCCAGTTGATCTTTTTCTTCTTTTTCAACACACACCCACATGCACACTCACATTTCACTCTATTCACACACATACACACAAACATACGAGCGTGCACATACATATGCAATAACACACACGCATACTAGCACACACTCATTACACATTCAAAACCTACTATACATACACACATATAAACACACACGATGTACACAAAACACATAGAATACACCGCCTTCTTCCTCGTCCCTCACACACACACACACACATACACACACACACACACCCCACAATGCACTTACGCATCACACAAAACACATACTCAACGCACACGATACCCATATATGTATTGACTTTACAACACTACCTTCTCCCCTTATCCCCTTTTTCATGCAAAATGCACTCTACACACACACACACACACACAGAGCAAAACACACCCACCACACACACATACACACCTCTTTTGCCCACATCATAGCCCTTTTTGTCTCACCCCTTAACATATACACACAGTACATAGAAACGCAAACCCATTGTTTCCTCCCTATGCCACTTTACACACGTTCATGAGCATATTGTCACGGACGACCACTATGGTTGCGACCTGCTAGAATTATGCCCCTATCACCCTCACGGAAATGCTTGCCCAACACATACCTCTCACTAACGCACACACTAGTACCACAATCCTAGCATCCTTACTCCCCTAAGCCATTGAATAAATCTAAGAGTAAAAAGGGCTAGAATACTTACCAAAAAAATTTATGCAACTCGTTGAAGAGTTTGATTTCCATCTCTCTCTCTCTCTCTCTACGGTGTATCAGAAGAAGGAGGAAAATTTAGGGACAGCTGATCCCATAATATATATAGCTAATTCATTGGTAGCACTAGCAACTTAACCCAAGTTCCTAGCGCGATCTGACTGTCCACGAGCGAGAATGAACGGCCAGATTGCGCCACAACAGCAATTTTTTTCACTGTCCACAACATAATGTAGCGAACGATAAATTATTGTCCGCTATATTATGTTGCGGATGGCCAAATCGGATGGCAAGTTGATAGCCCTAGCAAGTTGATAGCCCTAGCACATGACATCACGACCACATACACACACACACATATATAACCCTAAATGAAAATTTACCAAAACTCCCTCCAACTTTAAGTATTTTTTAAAGTTTATCCAAAACTTTTTAATATTATGAAGAAGCCCAAAAAGAACTGTTTACGATAAATTAATGTACTAGAAAAATTTACGAGGTGTTACAAATACCCCACTGAGCAAACAATATCACTGAAAGTGCCATCGTTTTCCCTCAACTCTATCGTCACCCTTGTTTCGCCTCTTCAGCCACTATCGTTGCCACCTCCACCCTCTATCGAAACTACCTATCTTGCACCCATTCTGGCAAGCACCCAATCACGACAATTTATACTAATATCGACATTGTCTCAAATCCTAAAAAAAAAACATGCCACATTTTCTCAATTTTTGATCTAGTGTTCCCATAAATGAGAGCTAGGGTTTTGTTGCGTTGGACTTGGATTGGAGGATGAATTGGAGTTCTAAGGCACTGGAGAGGGAAATGCAAGCGATGGTGAAGTAACAGTAGGAGTGGCAACTGTAGGTTTGGGTGGTCGAAGGCAACTCTCTGGTTTTGGGTTGGTGGCTGTGGAATCCATGTATGTATGTGTGTATATGTGTTCGCGCAAAGGGCAATGGTAGGCTCCGTGGGTGTGGGTCTGTGTCATAGGTGGTTGGGAGAGGGGGGAGGGGGGTTTTGACGGTGGTGGTGATGGTAGTGTTTGGGTTTGTGTGCAAGCGAGCGTGTATGATGAGCAGAAGGTTGTTGCCGATGTATGTGTTTGTGTGCATGCAGATAGGTGTGACACGGGCAAAAGGCAGTAGTCGGGGTGCCGGTGTGCGTGCGTGTGTGTATGTATGTTTGTATGGTGGGGAACTGATGATAGGTGTGTGTATGTGCGAGCACATGTGTAGGTAGGTGGTTGCCAGTGTGTACAGGCGAAGAGAGATTAGGTTACTAACGTTGGTGTCAGCGTTAGTGGGCTGGGCTGGGCTGGCGTCGATGATAGAATCAAGAAGACTAAAGGATTAAAAGTAATTTTGGTAGATCACAAAAAATTTAATATTGTCCTGTCTTCCCTTGACAGTTTCTTAGTGGGAGTGGTTTTCATAAGACTAATACAAAATACAAAGAGTAGAGTGTAGTTAGACGTAATTAGGCACTAATGCATATAATTAATCCATAAAGACAAAATATACTGCATTAATCTAGTGGCAATGACTTTTTGGTTCTCCGTTTTCCGAGAATCGGGATTGCGTCGGCTGCGGAAGTTTATATAACAAGAAAAAAAAAGATAAATAACCAACAGAAAAAGAATTGGATGTGAATTATTTTCATTTACTCTACATTAACAGGAATTACGGAAGAAAAAGAAAAAGAAAAAAAAGAAGAAGAAGGAACGCTAGGGTATAAAGCTCACCCACCCACTGTGTCGACTATGGAAAGACCTTGTTGCTGAAAAACGTTGAACTTTGCCGGAAGTCCTCCAATCCCACGGTCAACCGTAAAATCACCTACCTCGCTCACCAGTCACCAGTGAGAAGGAGGGAGGCGATTGCCGTTCATCGGTGACAGTTGAGCTGTGAAAATGCCCCTGGCCTAGGGTTTCGTCTGCCCGAGTTTCAACACAAAAAACTCTTTGCCTTCTTCCACCATGGCAGCAAAGCTCTTGTGCGCTTTTCTACTCGTCATCACCCAACTCCGCCTCTCTTTTTCTGGTACGTCACTTCCTTTGAACTTCACATTTTGTTCGCTCTATTAATCGTTTAGTATTTCGTTTGCCTGTTTGATTGAAGAGATTGGACTTTAAAAAAAGCACTACTCTATCTGTTACTTCAGTTTTAGTGTACTCTAATAAGAGATAAAAGCCACCGCAGTGAAGCCGCCCAATTGAAATTTGGGCGCATTTTGGTTGCTAATTCTTGTGTTTATGTCACTTGCACGTGTTGCCCCTCCAGCAAACACGGTAATTAAGTCCACCCTTTGTAATTTCATAGTACTAAACTAATGCGTGCTTCAAAGCAATGGGCTCGGCATTCTGAATGTTTGTGAATGTGTGGTTCCACCTTTAATCTGGTTGGAGGATTTATTTGTTGCTATAACAACCGAAGCATGCATATGAGATCTTCATGCATAAATAGCAGCAGGGAGCAGATCATATTTAGATTGAACCCTTTTAGAGGATCTGTCCCTGCAGGATGTAACAGAACCACTGAGCCGAGAGTAGATTGGAAAAAAGAACTTGCAAAATAGCTTTTTCCCGTGTTCTTACATCAGACATAAAAGTGGCTGCACCCTTATGGTGTGACATATTGATTATGATGAGAGTTCTAGTTTTGGAGTAAAGGAACATCTAAATTAAGTGGAAGCTACCAAATAGGAGTTAAAATTATTACGTTTCTGTAATATATGCCAGAATACTTGTCAACAGCAAGAATTACTGTATCTAAGCAATAACCACATGCCGTATTCTGTTACTGTTACAGTCTAGCTTTTCTTGGCAATATGGGCCTCAATTGAAAGGTATGTCAAGTGCTTGGACTGTTACTTTTTGATGTGCCGGTTGAGGAAATTAACTAGCCTCTCTGCAAGGCCAACCACCGAGTTATTTTCCTTGACTCTTACCATTTGTTTTGCTACCTCGGTTCCTGTCATTCTTGGTCCATAATTACCTCTGCCAAAAGTCGTCTTAAAATTGCGATGTCAAAGGCCCTAATCATTTCTTAAACGTCATGATCTCTTTTCTGTCCAAAGGTATATTTATCTTGACATAAGGTTTCTACATCTGTTTTTCACTGACTGGTGGGAAACGGTATATTGAATTATAACAATCACTGACTGGTGGAGACAGTATAAACTTCTCGCTCTCTTTTGTTGTCCTCGAATTAAGCAACACAATTTTCTTCTGAATGCTTCCAGTGTAACTCCTTTGGATGAATTTGCTTATATTTTCTGAGCTTTGAGTAAATGTATGTTAGTTTTGTCCTTGAACTGTTTTCTAATCGATTAATACTTAATCAGCTCCAGGAGAGGTGAACTCACTACAATCAGTTCCTGACCTTGAGAAGTCGATGTACATTGTTGTTGATGGATATCCTTGTGTGCGATTATTAAACCTTTCTGGGCAGATTGGCTGTTCAAGTATGTTTCAAGATCAGATCTTATTTTGCAACATTTAATGCATAACCCTTTTCCTACTAATCACTTTCTTTTACCTCAGATCCTGGTCCAGGGAAAGTTGTTGCTCCAATCATAAGATTCAAGTTTGCTAACAAGTTAGTTCGGTCATCTACAATACTGGTGTCGCTAGATGAATTTAACAGCTTACTGTTAAGGTGCGTATATAGAGGTCATGATACCTTTCTTTATTTGCAGGTATAATTTTCCTTTTAGGTTTTCCCTTTCTCTGTAGTTGTACTCCCTGTTTAGTTAGACATACTCATACCTCACATGCCACCAACCCTTCAAGAAAATTCAAGTTTGCTTTTGTGTTTATATTAGTCTTTGACTGATTATAACCTTGGAGCCATGCATGTATACCTTGACATGGTTTTTCTGTTCCAACCCTGTGTAACCGGTTAATTGGGCCTGGGAAAAAGGTGGACGGTAAGCTAAAATCTTGGATAATGTTCACTAAATCTAGCACAGAACTCTTGGGGATCAATGAGCATCCCTTGTAATTTGTTTCCTGAAATGTGAGGTTTGGTGATTACTGATTAGAGTAGAAAAATATTAAGTCATTACCTTAAAGTTGACAATTGTATATGGGTTAAGGATATCTTTGAGGCATTAGGTTGTCCTGAAGAAGTTAAAGATGTGAAGAAATAAGTTTGGCAAAAATCATTGGAGTTAAATGTTGTTTGAGAATTTTTTGTGTTAAGCTTCGGAGTGACCTTTTCTTGCTTAAAGACGGAGCTGAGGAGATTGAAGCTTTTGAAAAAACTGGCAAAATATTGGAGTTGTATCCTACTCCTGTTTTTAAGTCGGACCTAGATCTTAAAAAGCTTGGTGGACTTGGGAGATTGTCAAGTGGGGTGCAATGGGCTAGTTTGTTAGGGAAGTTGTGGTTGTTGCGCTTCTTGTTGCCTGCTCTTTGATGTACTCCATGTATACTTGGGTTGCGACCCCTTTGGCGCTCTTCTAATTTTCCAAAATCCAATGGACTAAAAATCGAATGCCTATTTTGTGGATTAGTTTTTTGGAAATGCTGTCAGCTACTCTTAACGCCTTTTAGTTTCTAATAGATTCAATTACTTGTCAAAATTTAAAACAGGGAAAAGAGAAAGTGAAATTTTTGGACTGCGGTTTTGACCTTGAAAGACCTTGCCCATAAATGTACTTGGCTTACCTTGATGAAGGCATTGTCCTGTTGGGAGCTGTGGTTATGGGCCGTCACAAATGGAATCATAGCCAATTATTAGTTTGTGCCTGGGGTGTTCCTGATAGTTGGGGAAACAAAGGCCAGCTCAAGGAGGATAATTGGGGCAAATCAAGGGTAACCCGATTAACACTCCACATTGGCTGGGGGGGGATTCATGGACTGTACATGACAAGGTTATAATTAGAGACCAAACATCCTCGCTGAGGCATATAACACCCATCCCACGTTGGATAGGTAGGAATTCCACCCAAGGAACTCAAAAAAACCTACTTTCTATCCCTTTAGGGAAGGTACTGCTGCCCTATGGAGGGGTGCTGTGCTAGGTAGTTACTTCTAGAGTTAACTATTCGGTTGACCATTGTACTATTAGACAAAAATTCAACTTTGGTCATTGGGCATCGATTTGTGTCAAAGTGACTACTAAATTCTAAAATTCGTTTCAATCAGGCCACTCCGTCAAATTGTCCTTGCCGCGCCTCGTTAAGTTTATTTAATCAGGGGTATATCTATCTCTTTCCCTCTTCTTTCTTTCTTTCCCCTTCTCTTTCTCCCCCCCAACCTTTCTATCTTCTTTCCCTCATCGTCTCACACAGACTGTCACACACAAAACTCTCCTACCCCCCCCACACAACACACACAAAAGATCCATTATCTCTCTCTCTCTCACACACACACACAGTGTGACACGCGCACACACACTCGCACTAGCTTACAACTCGCTGTCACACACAACATACACTATCACGCACACACTGTTTGTGCATTATGTGTATGCCAATGCGTGTTACGTGTGTTGCTTGAGTGTGTGCATGTGACAATGTGGGTGGGTGGGTGGGTGTGCCCCCGTCTGCGTGTGTACGCTTGCCTTTGCGTGTGTGGGTGGTCTGATTGTGTGCGCGCACGTGTGCCTGCGTGTGTGTGTCTCTATGTGTGTGCGTGTGTGACTGTGTGTGTGTTTGACAGTGTAGTGTGTGTGTGAAGAAGGAAGAAGAAGGGAATAGAAAAAGGACGGTTTTACCCCTAAACTAACGGACTTGGATTCACTAAAACTGAAGCTAATGGAGTGACCTGATTGAAACAAATTTCAAACTTTAGTGATCACTTTGACACAAATTGATATCCAGTGTCCAAAGTTAAATTTGCTTAATAGTACAGTGGTCAATTGAGTAGTTAACTCTTACATACCTAGGGTTTAAATGATCCCTCTTGTACAAGAGTTGAAAGATCAGAAGCAACTTCAGCCAGCTGAGAAAAGAATGCCTCTTTTGTTCTGTAAAATTTAGTTTAGGGCTAATTACACCTATGTCCCTGAGGTTAGGGAATAATTACAGTCAAGGACACTAAGTTTCAAAATGTAACATATTGTGACCAACAACATTAAAAAGGTAACATTTGTATCAATCCGTCAGGGTTCCGTCCAAAAAGTAGAAATTTTATCATTACGTATTTCAAAAATGGCAATACTGTCCTTGTACAGTATATCTAACCCAAATTTGAAAATTAGGTTTTCAATATCCAACCCTAATTTTCAAATTAGGTTTCTCTCTCCAAACTTTTCTCCAGATTTGCCGCCCACTCCTTCATCGCACGCCGCCGGTACCCCAAGCCCCCTCCCTCACCCCATGCCGCCGGCAGCCCAGCCTCGTCCCTTAACCCATGTCGTCGGTAACCCAAGCCCTACCTCGCCGCTGCCGCCGCAACAGATCTCTCACCCTCGCCGCCGCAGCTGTGTTGTATCGTGTGGACTCGGGCATGTTCAGAGGAGGTGATGAAGCTGGCAAAGTAACCGGAGAATGTTCAGTGGTTAAAGTTGGTAAGGGGAAGGAGGAGGGTGGTGTAGCGACAGGGAATGGGAAGGGGGAGGGTAGTGCGGCGATAGGGAATGGGAAGGGGGAGGGTGGTGCGGCGACGAGTTAAGGGGCAGACAGACGGGCGTGGGGGTGGCTCGTGATGAAGGTGCGACGTTATTTGGTGCCAATCCTCAGCTTGATCATCGACGGCGACGACGAGCTTGTCCAGGATCTACGACGGCGTGATGGATTTTAGTCAAATTGGCGGCGGTGGCGTGGTGGTGTGAAGAAGAGTGATGGTTTTGAACCCTAATTTAAAGTAAGGGCTAATTACACCTATGTCCCTAAGGTTAGGGTATAATTACAGGCAAGGACAATAGTTTGGACAAATTACACTTATATCCGTTGACCAGACGGAATCTTAAAAACCCTAACGGTTTCAATAAAATGACTTCATTATCCTGAAGTTACAAATCTATTTATTCAAATGCCATTATCTTAAAAATTCTCTTTCTCCTTAAATTCTCTCTCTGCCCCGCACCCCATACCCCGCACACCAGCCTTCTTCCCCCACCCCACCGCTGCTACCACCTTCCTCTCTCACCACCACCAGCACCCCCACCAAAGCGGCAGCGCCGTTGCCATCACCCGCGCTAACTCCCGGCAATCCAAACCTAATCACTCGCCTCTACCACACTGATCTAGGCCTCATCGCCTTCACCTGGTCCCGCAGCCTCTTCGGCGAGATCACAACCAACTCAGCCATGACAAGGTGGCAGCCGGTGGTGCCGGCGGATCGGCGATCCCAGAGAGAGAGAGAGAGAGCTGCCGGCAGTGTGAGCTTGGGAAGGGATTGCGGGCGGGTGGGTGTGGGACGGGCTTGTCGGCGTGGTGGGGTGGCGCAAGGGAGGGAAGGGCTCCCGGCGGCGGGGCGCAGGCGAGGGAAGGACTACCGGCGATTTCAAATTCATTGTACCCTAATTTTCAAATTAGGGTTTTGAAACCCTAATTTGAAAATTAGGGCTCTAATAAACCCTAATTTTTGAAATCATGAGGATAATGTGGGGGGGGGGGGTTATTCTTAATTTTCTTTAAAAAAAGAAAAAGAAAGACTTTAAAAAATTCGGTATATACAGTGTAAGGGCATTTATATCATTTTAAAAATATACAATGATGACCTCAGCCAAAAAGTACAATTTTTTAACGGAACCCTAACGGATGGATACGGGTGTTACAGTTTCAAAGTTTTTAGTCACGATATATTACATCTTGAAACTTAATGTCCTTGACTGTAATTATACTCTAACCTCAGGGACATAGGTGTAATTAGCCCTTGAAGTAATGGCATTGGAAACCTTAATTTGAAGTCAAATTGAACCCTAATTTGAAGTCAAATTGAACCCTAATTTGAAGTAATGACATTGGAAACCCTAATTTAAAACCCTAATTTAAAACCCTAATTTGAAGTAATGGTATTGGAAACCTAGAAACCCTAATTTGAAGTAATGGCATTGGAAAAGAAATAAGGTTCCAACTCAGGGGCAGTTAAGTCTTTTCATTAAAACCGCTAGGGTTTTTAAAATTCCGTTTGGTCAATGGATATAAGTGTAATTTGTCTAAACTATTGTCCTTGTCTGTAATTATACCCTAACCTTAGGGATATAGGTGTAATTAGCCCTTTACTTTATTTTACGTTGTTAAATAAATTTGATTTTCTGGTGGGATTTCATTAAGAAATTGATCTATTAATTAGTAGCCTTGTACCATGAGGATTTATGACTACGCTGCAAATCTCTGATGTTATTCTTCAACTGTTAAAATTTGATTTTTCTGGTGGGATTTCATTAAGAAATTGATCTATTAATTAGTAGCCTTGTACCATGAGGAGTTATGACTACGCTGCAAATCTCTGATGTTATTCTTCGACAACGTTCTTATCAACCTGGTGTCATTTTTCTTCATTTATCAAAATGTTGAACAAATTTAGTTTTTTTGTTCTTATCAACGTGCTTCCTGTGCTGATGTTAGAGGTGTTAAAAGGGCCAGGAGGCCCGCGGACTGGCCCGACCCGGTCCGAAAAGTGAATAGTACTGGGCCTAACCCTTAGGGTCTTGGGCTAGGCCACATTTTTCCCAGAATTATCTAGACCCGGTCCGGCCCTAAAAAGCCCTGGTCAGGCCCTAAAAAACAGGTTGGCCTGAAACACCATTTTTTGGCCCTGGCCCGGCCCTCTTTTGGCCCTAAGGTTTGCCCTATTTCTTAGGACCAACAAAAAAAGGTTGGCCCTCACTTTGACTTATTTTTGGCCCTCTTTCTTTTGGCCCAACAAAAAAAGAAAGAGTTTGGTGTAATTTCTTTAGCATTAACTTGATAAAGATTTGGACATATATATCTTTAGACCAAAAAGGAATTAAAAGACTATGACATTTTAGGTCCTAGCATTAGTAAACCAATTAAGATTTTTTTTGAATATTTGAATGCTAGAAATATTATTGTCTACACACATATTACTACATATATATGTGCGTGTCTAAACATTTTTAGTTGCTTGCATGCACATATATTTCTACATATAAAAATCTTATACGCCATTGCAGAATCCTAGTCATAGTACTATATTACAATTTGGTTACATAATAGTAAACTGCAATTCAAGTTTTTACTTTGAATAACAAGAATTTTTGGGGGAAAAAAAAGGCCCGGGCCCGGCCATAAATATTGGGCCAGGGCTTGGACTGGGCCTAGATATCCCATTCATCTGGCCCGGCCCGGCCCGTTTTCCACCCCATCTGGCCCTGCCCTGGCCCTTTTTCACGTCAGGCCCTCTGGGCCGGGGCGGGGCCGGCCCAAGCCGGGCCTGCCCAAGCCCTTCCCATTGACACCTCTAGCTGATGTATATTATGCATAGGGAGATGTGTGGCATGGTTGATACTTGTGAAACGGTTTTCCCTTTCCAGTTGACATACTGATTTTTATTATCTGTTTTGCTTTCAGAGTTTCGAATGACTCAAATTTTGCTAGGAACATTGCTGGTGTATTAGTTGAATCAAGAACTCAGAATGAGTTAGAAGGTGAGACATGCAGTAGTTTAACTATCATTTCTTATTGTAATGGTAAGGCGACAAAGGACAACTTCTTGAATGCTTACATTGCTTCCTTGCAGGTTTTTCTCCAGACAAAAAGTTTCCTCAGGCTGAATTCGCTCCTTACGCTAGCAAAAACTATCAGTGGAACCCAACTGTATGTCATGGAATCAATAGAAAGATAGTAGATCTCTCGGAGTTTTATAACCAAATGAAATAGTCACTATCATGCCTTTCGTTTTTTTTCTTAAAAAATGTCCTAGTGAAGAATGGGTTAGAAAATCTATCTCAGTAAACATCTGCATCAAATCAAACGAATTTGGTACCTAGAAAGAGGAGTGCGCTGCTCCATATTTGGGATTATCCTGATAAAAACTACTCAGCAGCCCTTTCTGGATCTAGAGCGTCTGAAGAAATTTTTATTCTTTGATGTGTCCCGTATGTGCCGCATGATTTCAGGTTTTGATAGGTCTCCCTTGTCATTGCCCTTTTGTGGGCCCTCTCAGATCGTACAGAAGTCTAAAGCCACTGAAACTTGAAGTAGATCATGATACAGGGGAGCAAATAGGCATATATAGATATGATACTGTTCTGGAACTTTAGAGTAGCATAAGATCAGTTCGACATTTAACAACTCATACACCAAGAATCTTCTGTAATCTGAAGGAAACACCGACTCCTGCCCTTAGCAGCAGATATATGGAGACTTAATTCAGGTCTCTTGCTCATATAGCAGCAGCAGAGGAATCAGAAGGCAAGGTGGCGCGGTCGAATTCTCAAAGCCCCAAGTTTAGATAGATCATTTCCATGTCTGAACAGCAAGAACAACAGAGAAATAGCGGATTTGTGCTGGCTCTTCACGCGTATGGCAGTGGCAGAGGGATAGGTTTGGATCCTCAAAACCGAAGCCTCCAATGCTTGAGAACCCTAGTTGGAATAGGCAGACTTGTCTTCTTCTATACTAAGTGCAAGAGAAGCTAACTCTATTTGCTTAAGAGAAGACGATGCCACTTTCAGATAAACCCCTACACAATATTCTTTTGGAAAATGACCTAAAAACTTCAGATACGTAGTTCAGACTTCAGAGACAGCTGACTCGAACCAGAGCTTGAACATGAAAAGACAATTACACACCTTACTAGAAGTAATGTGGAGGATACTCCAATTACAGACTCATGAACTAACTAAGCATATTTACGTTTCTGTGCATAATTACTTTATAAGAAGGACATGTTTCTGCATAGGAGGAGGGACATGACGATAGGTAAGGTCATATATTTCATTCACATAAGTTTTTATATGAGTTCCCATATGGAAATAGGTGTCTTATCTGAAGAAGGTTTCTTATCTGAGAAATATGTCCTCTTTTATCATAAGGAAGGCAGCAGAAAGGCCCCTAATTGAATTTGAACATCACAGTCTCCAATGTGACTTTCGCACTAGATCCATTATAAGATTAGAAATAGTTTGTGTTTACCAACCACAACGACCTTTCCCTATGCCATTACATTGTCAATATTAAACTCTCGGTTTAAAATCCCGTAGAAGGCAGTTTTTGTCCTTCTTTTCTATTCAAAAAACCATGCTATGTAGAATTTTAGCTCACGACATTGCTTGGGCATCCATTAATTAATTTCAATACTTTTCGATGATTATTGCTATATTTTTCTGAAGCTACTACATAGTCCTTAAAAAAGCTTTGAAGTAGCTGATCGGTGATCTGTTTCTTAGTATATGCTATATATTGGATGGATCCTGCCAAATGCAACGCAGTCGAGGACTTCTTCCGTCACTGTTTAGATTAGCCCACAGTTACATTATAAAATTGTTGGATTTTTGAAATAAACGCTGATACTTTGTTAGTTATTCTATAGAGTCTTCTCCATGTACAACTATAGTTTTGTAATGACTACAAGCTTTTATGTTTCTGCTCATGCATGAATGCCTTCTCTTGATTAAAAAATGAATTTGGAGTTCTATCAGAGGAACCCTGTTCTTGTTATGTTGGAGAAACTAAAGCATCAAAATTGCCGTTGCAGGGATCTGGTATTATGTGGAACTCTTACAATTTTCCTGTTTTTTTGCTGTCTCAGAGCAGCACATCGACCTTGCAGCAGGTGATTCAGTGTCTTTGGAATGTCCGTGTTTTCTTGCAAAAATATTGCTTTAATCGATAACAGTTGGTAATGATTAGATCGTACCAAGCAAAATCTCATAAATATCTTATTTGAACGTAAAAAAGAAAAGCAGTTCTCTTTGAGAGAAAAACCAGTTCTCTTTCTGGTGTTTACCATACTGTATATGGAACATAGATCGAAATCACACTAGTTTTTTCAACATTGTTTATGCAGGCCAATTTATAGAAAGTTTTGGTTGTCAAGACAACGCTATCACTAGAGTCACGTGCTTCTAGATTTTCATCTCCTCCTTCTTATTATAATTCGTTATGCATGCAGGTGGCTATTAAGAATGAAAAGAACAAGAAAGCTTATACTGCAGATGTGGCTGAGTTTGATCTGGTGATGCAGGTAAAGCTTCTGCTGACTGCTGGTGTATGTTGAGAAACTTCATGTTGGCTACATAATGCCAATTTTGCTCATCATGGTGCACATGGTTGTTTCTGTGATTAGACTACAAAAGCTGGAACTCGTGACTCAGAATCTTGTTTGAAAGAGGCGACTTGCCTTCCGTTGGGTGGATACAGGTGGGTTTTCTGAGTACTAATAACCTTAAAGTATGTTTGCTTTAATTTCGCCAATTTGGAACAATTCATCCTAGAGTTGGTATACATTGATTAACACAACGCTATCAAGGTGATTATCTCGGTCTATAGGCAGGTTCCTATATTCCCTGCCTTTTCTGATAACCATGGTGCTCCAGTTGTGGCTGGAAACTTGGCTACGAGTTGTGTATGCAGCTATTTGAGTACATTTATCGAACTAGTTAAATTTCTGTTTCATAAGTACAAATGTAACAAGAAAAAAGAGCCCGAAAACAAGCAGAAAAAGAACAGATGTCCAATGCATCAAGAAGGGCTCTGACCAAATCAAAAGCTCCATATCTCTACAAACATTTTCCTACAATTTCAGTTCACCCTTGATTAGGAAGTGGTTGTACTGTATTTGGGTGGAGGGATGCGACAGAGGAGGGGTGTGGGGGTACCTTTGGAGAGGTGGAAGGGAGGTGTTCGTTGCATTTAATCTATATCTTCAATGCCACGAGCTTGTTAATCACTAGCAGTGAATTTGGGGTAAGATTATGGGTAAAAATTGTTCTGAACTGGGGCATAGCTCATGTTTGTTATGGTGGAAGATGAGCTATGCAAGACTTATATGATCCTGCGGAGAGGGAGGTCAGAAGGAAATTGTGCCATCGGGAGTTAAGAGTAAATGACAGTTATTATTGGAGTCTATTGATCCACGGATTTGAGGGGAAATAGCCGGCAGTTGAATCTTATGGTCATGTGATCTAGGGCAAGAATCCCATGGTTTTTGCACACATGGGCTGAAAACATGCATTTTTGC
Organism: Escallonia herrerae; assembly: GCA_033070095.1. Lineage (NCBI taxonomy): Eukaryota > Viridiplantae > Streptophyta > Magnoliopsida > Escalloniales > Escalloniaceae > Escallonia > Escallonia herrerae. Next base: position 26,529 of record JAVXUP010003123.1, on the reverse strand, counting down.
AAGTGGCCTATAAAGGGCCCCTATTTAGCATTTTGAGCAGAAATAAATTGAGTTTTAAGTTAATTTATGTCATTCTACTTTGTGGATTCATGTCCTACTACATCATGTCAACACCCAGGGGGAATCTCTTGACCCTAAAAGCGTAATGGGAAGGCTAGGGGCTCTCAAAGGATTTCTTGTATATCGTGGCCGCCTAACATGGTGCTTTGGGAGGGGATATTTGCGGAAGGGGTCGTAAATCCATGGATTAATCTCTGCTTCAATGCCCTGCAATAAGGGAAGTGGGACTTGATCTTCGTCCTTTCTCGGATCAGGATCTAGTTGGTTACCAAGGTCAGTCATTGAGTTGCTGCCACTGTATCACAAGCGGGAGAGGAGAAGCATGCTGCCACTTTGGGATTTGGCATTTGGCTTCCGTGCTGCAAATTTTAAAGTTATGGTCAAAAGATATAGGAGAGCTTGTGGAGTTTGAGGTCTCTAGAGCTAATCTTAGTGCTCAGTTTGCATTATTCATAATGTTGGGTGAGGTGGCAGCAAATGATTCTGACGCAGCCGGTGTCTTGCAGTTCATAATTTGGTGATATAGTGTCCATCAGTGTGCAAAGTTTTGGCCCTTTATAGAAATCCTAATTATCAAATGGAAAAGGGAATCAAAATAGAAACAATGGGCTTGGTTCGGATCATTACATGTGGCATATGGCTGGCTTTTGGAAACCTCAAGCCAAGCCATGACTTCAGGTGGCTTGTCGTTGGGAGGATAAATGGCAAGGCTCGGGTATATCCCTTATCAAGGAGGATGGTTAGGGACTTGGGGTAAACTTTGTTGCAATGACATGCAGGTGGGAGTGGGAATGGGTGCGAGGTCCGAAGTGGGGGCGTCACTATTATAGTGGGTTTTGAGGTGGGAACGGAGCGGGTGCGAGATTCAGGAGTGGGAGTGTGACTGGAATTGAAGAATTGTGCAAATAGGAGTAAACCATGTGGGAGCTGGGCAGTGTGACACTGTCTAAAGGGGTTTAGCGGGATACTCAGGTGTAAGGAGGAAGATCGTGACTGGCCAAAATCCAAAAGTGGTCGTACCAGACCTTGTGAAGGGACTCGAGAACATTTTCATTTGCTGACTTTTCTGGAGTGCAACAAACCCCCTGCAAGTGAGAGTTAGATCAACTTCCTTACCACCCTGTATGTCCAAAGTATCTCATGGTCAAAGTGAAGCCAAGCAAACCAGAAACCCAAGGGCTAATACACACTGTTAGAGATATGATTCACAGAAGCTACTACTTTATGAATATATTGAGCACTTGGACAATATCTTCCACAACGTTTTTTTAGAAATCCACGTTCAGTTTAAACCTTCACAAGTTATCGTGGCCAAAAGGAATGGCTTGTTAGTTAACCACACTTAGCTGTCCCATGCCGTTCGAAGTTAGGCAACTAACACAAGCTGTAGAAATGAAATTTCGTTTTATTTATTAGCTCGTGGCTCAAGCCCTAATGTCATATGTTACTACGCGACATGTAATTAGTCACATGCAAATCTAGATTTTAAGAGTTCAATCAGCTCAGGCACAAGGGTGAACTATGCTCTATGATTGGAATAGACACAAAAAAAAGTAAGTGGACAAGAGTCCTTAAAAACATACTCACTTCTCAATGCCCTGGGATGGTGGATCAAACCATATTATTCTGTTGATAGATGCGATCTGTACTTTTCAAAACACATTTCACTAGCCACGGAAGATAGAAGATCTAAAGAAACTCAAGGCTTAGCAATGAAGGACCCCACCTATGGAATTTTGTTTTTGTGAATACTGATTTTCAATTCTAGTGCTGTGAGCTTGCGACAGTATTTGTTTGTTTCTTAATTTCTAACTTGTGTCTAACTTTGTTTGTTGACATTAAGGCTTCCTTTGACAACATTGCCTCAAATGTGGTAAATGAAGACCTACAGACTTAATCACTGTAATTTTTTTTGTTGGGCCATATGTTTTTACAAACTCGTTAAACTCAACTGTGAAAAGGTACTTCTGGAACCAGGCCCTGGAATCTCAAGTCGGGTGCAAAGAATGAACAGAACAAAGGAACAGCAGCCGTCCTATTTTTTAAAAAGTATGGAAAACCTACAGATGATCTCTGATCGATTCGACGTCTTCTATGAACTTTTTGCACTAAAAAGAAGCACGATTTAGGCAGCTGATTTGCCTAAATCGGATGTCTTAAGGAGATGTGTGGCTATTTGAAGTTCTGGTTTGTCCAGGATGCTGGAATCGGAGGATAACCAGGTCAGAAACTTGTGAACTCCTCCCTTTATCTGAACCCTAAGATCTTGTTTTATGGGGTTAGAATGTTTGGAGGCTAAGAAAACCGATTTTGGACTAAAATATCACAATTAGGGCTTCAAACTAGCCTAAAGCCCCAACCCTTAAATTGTCAAAACGGGGGTCTGGCCCAACCGGGGGACTTGGTATCAGCCGTTACAACAGCAGACTGGATTTGGGAAATCCCAGGAGGGGACCGGTACGAGCTGACTGGTCAACTTTTGAGCTCAATCTCTCTCTGATATAATGTCCGTTTGAGGTGTGGTTTATATTAACTGGAAAGGTCTGGAAGTCTAGTTTCAGATGGTTTTTCAATCACTCGAATGTATTAAGTAAATCATGAGATACTTAGAAGTCACAGGATTGTCAGGTTCGGCATGAGTTCGGCCCAGTCTAATTATCTCAATCATATGCTACGGAGTTGAGCTCGTAATATGTCTTTAGGATGCTAGCTTGAAGGCGTTTCCAGTTATGTAAATTACACATCATATTACGAAAAGTTAAAAGCGAAGGAGTAATTAAACTCCAAAAGTCCACTGAAACTGACTCTTGCCAAGATTAAAAAGCAAGCCTAGTGAAAAGATCAACTACACCCATATAAAAGCCCAAGAACATACCATAACATCATGAATCTACCTAGACGGTTATTATGTGATTATGTATGCAAAAATGACCCTTTGGAGAAAAGGATATTGAAGTAGAGTGTGTACATTTCTTTATCAAAATTGCAAGACAATATGAATTTGTTGATGCCCATGTAAGTGATGTCACCGATGCTCCTAGTTGACGTGCATAATGCCTTTGTATCTTTCTCTATGTATTAGTGGAAGGGGTTTTCCAGGAGCAATCTGAAAGGTCTCTACTCTGATTCAGCTATGCCTCTTGATATGCCAAAACATTTTCCCTCTTCTTTTAATCACCAATTGGACTAGTTCGTGTTGCATAAATTTTATTGCAGTCAGTGTATTTATTATACATGCAACTTATTTCTCTCAGTCTGCATCTTTGCACCTTGTGCATTTGCTCTTGGAGACCTTTGTGCCGTAGCACTACCAACCTTCATTGACTTTGTCAAGGAAATATTGTTTTGGAACATGTCATGAACTAGGTTCCCCTGTTATACATTGCTTTCATATTGATGGTGAGAAACCATTATACAAAGTTTTGGATGCTTGGTTGTCATCTTAATCTTTTTCTTCATGGAACTACTAAATGAAGGGCAGTGTCTGGTCGGCGCTTCCACCAATTAATATATTGTCCCCTGAGAGTTCCAAGCCTATCATACTAGCAATAGCATCTATGGATTCTGCTTCCTTTTTCCGTGACAAAAGCCTTGGAGCAGATTCCCCGATTTCTGTAAGTTCAGAATTTTGCTGCAGATCCATACATTTCTTTGTAATGCTTCTTTCCTGAATTATATAGGAAATAATGTTTGAACCGCTTATAGGGGTTGATTTCATTAATGGCTGCAGTTGATGCTCTTTCTCGTGTTGATGGTGTCAATGACCTAGCTAAACAGGTCTGTTGACCAAGTCTCGCTTTAAAAAGTTTTTGATGCTCTTGATTTTTCTTTCAGGGTGCGGCTTTGACTTATCTGGCATCTAATTACAGTTCTAGAAGAGAGATTTTCTTTTTTCCTGTCATATGTACTTATCTGGAATCTAATTGCAGTCCTGTTTCAGTTTCAATTGTTAGATTCTCGATTTTAACGTTTTGAAACCAAGTAGAAGTTGTCTGGTTCAGGTTTAGGGGCTTCATAAGCATAGGAGAGACTTATCTTGGATGGAAGTTTCCCTGTGTTTCATTGAGCTTGTTGCCTTAAGATGAGATTCAAGTTAAAAAGCATCTGTTTTTTGTACTTCTAATCCTCTATGGATGTTATCTTGTACGCTTTGTCTCGTTTTATAATCTTGCATTTTGGTGTTGTTAATCCTTTATTATGTATCAGTTCTTCTTAGAGGTTGTCGGGTCTGGATGTATCCAACCTCTGGATTCACAATCCCAGAACTCTAAATAACTTGATGGCTTTACTACTTTATTGGGAATTACAGGTGTGGCGCCCAAGTTGATGTCGTTTATGTTTTAAAATTTTAAGTGTACCTTTGTGCCCCATTGCATAAGTTGATGAACTATATGCCATTTCTTGCTGTGCCACGCATTTAGTTTCCTTTTCAAAATTGCTTGTTTAAAATTCTTCAGAGGGGATATATTGTTTTATGCAATATACAGATAAACGGGCTGTTTTCTCAGTAGGAACCAGCCATGCAACAAAAAGAGAGTAGAAAGAGAATGTTGATTTGCATTTTATAGTAGCCGTTAATTTCTCGATGGCTTGGTGGTGGATATGCATTTTGGCATATTTGTCCCATCAAAGAGTCTCCTCCATGAGTGCTTCACACATTTATAGGCATAGCTGCAGTGACTCATGGCTTTTACTTGCCCTTGCTGGTTTGTCACATGAAAACAGATTCTTAAAATGATGTTTTCCATCATTTGGATTATTCTTCTGTTGATACTTCGTCTTCTGCTTTACTGCAGCTCGTTTTCGTGGTGTTTACTGGAGAGGCTTGGGGCTATCTTGGAAGCCGGAGATTTCTCCTTGAACTAGATCAACGTTCAGATGCTGTAAATGGCCTCAACAAATCATTGATTGAGACGGTATTCTTCTCAGGGCGATGTAGTTTATTTCCTACGCAACTGTACTCGCACTGGTTGCACTGCTAGTATTTGGCTAACACTATTTTGAATGAAAAAGAGAAATCTAATTGTAGGATGGGTGAGTTTGGTTTCACTATTTCCTGTACAATACCTTAGAAAGCAAATTTCTAACTGAGATTATCAACTTTGGGGAACTTTTAGATGATGCAAGAATAAACAAAATGATAATGGAACTCTCTCTCCCTCCCTCCATCTCTCCCTCTCCCTCTGTGTGCATGTAGGGTGCTTCATCTCTGGCAACCGTAACCATCTTTCTGGCTGCAAATTCTTAATTTCTCTGCGTTACGATCACCATCTCTGGAAAAGAATAACAGTAACAAAAGAAACTCACCTAAGTTCTATGTTGTTTCTTGGGACTCCAAGTGTATGTCCAGAAAGCTTAGCATTTCTTGTGATGTGCAGACATGAAGGAAGTTAGAATGTTTGGTGGTGCTGCTGTACTTGTACTTTCAGCTGTCTTGTCCTTGCACTATTATTAGGATGTCATGTCGTATTATTGGAACTTTATGATATTCTTGCATCGTTTTGTCCTTGCTGAGGTTTTTTGTTCACTTCTCACTTACTGGGAGCTTGCTCATTCTTATTAACTGTTAAGTGTTTTTACATGCTGACCCTCTACGCTTAGTGCAGGTCATGGAGATTGGATCTGTTGGAAAGGGCTTTGATCAGGGGGTCAAAACATTTTTTGCTCATACAACTGGGGTAAAACATTCTTCGCTCGTAGACCTGAAAGTGTTTTACATTAATATTCCCTTCTTCGTTTGTGTGTGTGTGTCTATGTGTGTGTGTGCATGTACCTGGATGGGTGCTTAAGGGAGGAGGTGTTGAACAAGCTCTAAAGGGAGGACAATGTTGAGTTTGTTGAGGATGATATGGAGTAAACGTCCAGTTGGCACCTCGTATTTGCAGATGATACAAAGAAATTTGGAGCCAGAGGAAGTTAGTTCAGAAGTCTATTGATTTTTTGCTTTGTCTTGAAGCATTTCATTTAAACGTGGCTGACAAAAGTAATCTCAAGGTGGTTAGTTGGGTGGAAAATTCTGGGGCATGTTTTGAGTCCCCTCATCTTAATTTACATCTTAGTGGTTGTGGGCACCTTGAAGATGATTGTGGGGAAGACAAGCTCGTGTGCTATCATTTGTTATGCATCCTGAGGTGGCTTGGGGGATGGGTGGTTGAGCAGGCTCTAAGTGGAGGACACTATTGTTTGGCGACGACACAAGGCAAGGTAGTTCAGAAGTCTGCGTTGGTCTTTTGTGCTTTTTGTAGCAGTCCTGCCTGGGCCTTAAAACATGGCTGACAAAGTAATCTCAATCTGGTGGGTGTGGTGATTGTTCTAGGGCATGTTTTGAGTCCCCTAGTTTTGATTTACGTTCTAGTGGTCATTGGCCCCATTGAAGACCAGTGTGGCGAAGACAAGCTCCTGTGCAATCACTTCCTCACTCATCCTGAGGAGGCTTGCGGGCATTGGAGTAGCTTCTTATTTTTTTTGGTGGTAGCTGGTTTCTTTCATTGTTGTTATGTGGCTTGGGAGGGAGATGTATATGATTTTTGGCAGGACAGTTTTGTATAGTTGATTTGAACCTTCTTATCCTTGCGTTAATGAGATGTTCAGCAGACCTCTTCTTCCCTATATATTTTCACGTTAGACCCTCTGTCCCTGAAAACTTGTCCTCAATGACTGGTGGTATGGTACAATGATAAACGTTCCAGCTGCTTTCATTTCTAGTAATATCCATAGTAATGGAGTTTTCCAGGTACTTAATGCATAGACATAAGACTAGGTTTAAACAATTAATATCCATATATCCTGAAACTTTGATTGGACAATAAGTTGTCGATCAGCCACATTCTGACTTTTAGAGCTTTTTTCTTATTAAGATAAGTGGCGCTTTCTTTGAAAGTTTAGTATTCTGGACCTACTGCTTGTGAATGCAGCATATGTGATTAATCCTGTCCAAAGAAAAAATTAACGTTGCAAAAACTTGGTTATTATATTAGCGTGTCTATGTGACTAAGTTTTGTGGGTTGCTGTTGCAGGCTTCCTCTGCCACAAATGAATCAGTGACTGCCCTACAACTTGCTCAAGATTCACTTAAAACAGAAAGCATCAAGATTTCAACTGCAAATGCATCTAATCCGGGATTACCTCCTTCATCATTGATGGCATTTTTGAGAAAGGTTTGGACCACATCGATGTTGTTCTTTTTTTGCGTATCCTGGTTAATTACCGCATTTCTATGCCAACCATGATTAAATGCTATACTCTTGCATCTAGTGCGGAAAATGCTGGGGAGAGAGTATTTTATGTTAAGTTTAAGAGGTATCTGGTTGTGGTAGTAGTTCTCATCAGGGCTGTTCAGTCTGTAGTGGTTTTGGATAGTCTAAGTGGTCCGAGAAGCATTTTTTATTTTGGAGAAGTAGTCTAACTGTCTCGCCTTTGTTTTCTTTCAAGAAATTGCTCCTCCTAATTTACTATTTGCAGCCTGTTATCAAACCCAGTCATAAGCTGGCCTGACCTCTTCCTTGGCACTAATGTAGTGTGAAAACCTTCGAAATGAATTCCCACTGTAGCAGCCCCAACTTCATTGCTTTGCTTGCTGTCCAGAAAGACGCCCAAGGCAAAGTCTATTCATCTTTGACTTTTCTGAAACTCCTCTAAGCTTATACCTTCAGAGTCAAATGTACATCCTTCTCAAACTTATAGTGTCGAGTGTTGACAATGCTTCTACTTCACAAAACCTTACCTTCCACATCAAGCAGAAACTACCTTTTGACTTTGCTTAGTACAACTTACCCTTTGTCGATAATATATGAAGTATAATGTTCCCTACAAAATTGGCATAAGACTAGTAATTAGTGCGTGACAGGTGCTTGACTGCACGAGTGCACGTCATGTAACGTAGTTCCCGAGCCTTATATTTTCCTTTTCTTTTGCAGATTAAAGCCTCTTCCTTGGCAGAGTCAAGCTTAGGTGTTATTTGATAGGATTGCAACCGGATGCTAGCTTTTTTACCACTTTGAGTGTCGCTTTCTGGGCAATTGTTCCCAAAAATGCATTTTCTCAATTGAAGACCTTCTCTTTAGTATGAGGGTGGGGGTCGGGTGCGTGTCCGAAATTATATATTTTTTAATTAATTTTTTGGATTTTGGGTGCGGCTGGGACACACCAGGGATACGGCAAGGACACATACCCAGGGTTTTTTGGCAGAGAGTAGAAGGACGAGAGAAGAAGAAGGACGAGAGAAGAACAACCTCCTCCGGAGCGGCGACGATCTTCCGGCAGTAGTGGCGACCGGCGATGTCCGGCAGGAGATACAACCGGCGGTGTCTGACAGCAGCGGAGACAGCCCCTCCTTGCAGAGCTCTGTCGACGTTGTCTATGTTTTGGGTGACGGCTGTTTCTAAGCTAGGGTTTGTATGAAACTTCCTGTTTATTATGTTGAAGTCCCAGCTTTATTGACAATCTTTTGAATATCCCCATCACTTTAAAAAATAACAGAACTTGTACAAACTTTACCATTTTTGGCTATGCACTTTCAATATTTCTAATGCAGCCGACCAAATCAACAAAACATCTTATTGTTTGTCTAAAATAGATTATTTTTGTTACATACAAATAATATATGTTAATAAATTTTTGCCGTATCCCTGCCGCACCCATATCCTATTTTTTGAAAAAAATGACGTATCTGCACCCGTATCGCATCCGCACCCGCACCAGACTCTGTGCTGCTTAGGTTAAGAGTCTTGGAGTTATTTGGAAAGATCTTGTCAGTCAAAATATTTATCTGCAATGTGTCGTCCATCTGGTAGTGTATTGGGGCAATGTGGGTGAAATGGGGAATGGGGAGGATCGGATCTGGAAACAATGGGTGACTTATAATAGCCTTTATTAAACCCACTTGCTCCATTCTACGAAAAGACACTGGCTAGGCTTAATAAGATGTTAAGCCAATGAGATTTCGTCAAAGATCAGTAAGTTCATTTAAACCATCTTTATAGGCTTGGAGTTATTTGGAAAGGTCTTGTCTACTATTACGTTTATTTTCCATGTGTCCGACATCTGTTAGTGCCTCTGAAGCACGGACACCTCTCCTAGGTGGAGGTATGGTGTCCTAAACGGACGGACACCCCGACACCCTCCGGACACCGCCCGACATGTGTCGGACACGGCTCATCGGTGTCGGAATTTTTTTTTATTTTTTATTTAATTTCCGACACCGTGTCGGACACTTCGTCGACGAGTGTCGGACACGGCGTGGAGTAGTGTCTTACTGTTTGAGGCCAATTTCAACGGATCTGATGTTGCTGGAGCTAGTCGACGGAGATACCGAAGCCGAAGCCAACGGATCTGGGCTACAGTTGCCGAAGGAAGAGAAGCTAGCCGCTATCGCCGTCGCCCGTCGTCGTCGCCGGAGGTCTCGCCATCGTCGCTGGAGCTCCTTCGACGCCGTCGCTGACCCACAGGTTGCAGCGGTGCTCCGTCGCTCCCTCCCGTCCTTCTCTTTTTTTCTTTTCTTCCTTTTGTTCTCCCGTTTCTGTCCTCCTCTTTTTTCTTGTCCTTTGTCCTCTCGTTTCTATCTTTTTGCTTTTTCTTCTTTTGTCCTCCCATTTCTGTCCTTTTCTTTTTTCTTTTCTTCCTTTGTCCTCCCATTTCTTTCTTTTATTTTTTTTTCTTTTCTCCCTTTGTTGTTGCATTTCCAGTATATTAACTAAATAAATATTGATCAAATAAATTATAACTTATAGTTTTTCATTATTGTTTGTTATTTTAGATTGTAAAATATATTTGATATTTATTAAAAAAATATATATAATATAAAATCTATTTAAAAAATAGTGGTGTCCTGCGGTGTCGGTGTCCGACACCGACACCGTGTCCGTGCTACCTAGGTTAGTGCATTGGGCAAAGCGAGTGATAGGGGTAATGGGTAGGATCCTATTCGGAAAGAAGGGGGTGGCCTGGAATAGCTCAATAAGGGAAGGGAAAGACACTGAAGCACACGCAAAGCAAATTTTAAAAGCTAACTGGTAAATTCAAGCTTGAATAAGCAATTGACAATTAACCTGAATATGCATATAACCAAACTCGAGCAGCTAAGCCAAACAATACCTTTTGAGAAAATCCAAACTCTTCTCAACCCCCAGTCGACCAACATGGACGATCAGCGGTCTATCAGGTTCACCATTACTGATATGGAAAGGAAATTGTGTTAACATCTAGATGAGATTCATACTACATTGAGATGATGTTGAAGTGAACAAATCTTACCTTAGTCTTAATCGCATTTCATGACAGCGATATCTCGGGTGGAAGCTTTCAGAATCAACACCCTTATTCCAGAGACGAATCTTGTTAGCTGAAGATAAGCAAGAAAAAGAAATCAGCAACTCAGTTTTCAATACCGATGCCACATATGATACGAAGATATTTAATCAACATTTGAATAATGAAGATTCGTAAAAGTAGAGTGCTGAATGTACATATAAAGAAAAATTCCTTACGAATAGAATTCTATAGTTCAACATTCTAATCTTGTCTGTTAGGTCCATTTCAGAGAGTGATTTATCAAGTATAAGTCATTCATTATCACCTGCTGTCACGCTAGCTGCTTCAAGGTCCTTTGCGATAGCAGTTGATGGCACAAGTGTAAGATCAGCTGCTCGGTGTAGAAATTCTGATGATTATAGAGAACAAGTTGATTTATCAGCTAAAAGGAACATTGTGATTCATGACACCTATTTGATGCGGCAAGGAAGGAAAGCTCACATACTTATGACCCACCACATGGTTAAACTGCATAAAGCCCTTCTACCTAGTTATTAGAAAATGTCATATATGTAACTATACAACTGAAGGCAAATGAAATAGTAGTATTACTATTGACATCAAAATGCCGGAATATTACAGTTGAAGATTCTGTCTACACCTGAAAAGTAGTAGACAAGGCTCACTTCTCACATGAGAATGGTTGATAAGATTGATATTCAATATGATGCCATCCCTGCATAAGTAAGCAGCAGAAAACCGATACCTGAGATACCTATTACAATGATTACTATATCTGTCTTCACGGTAGTGCATCTTTCGTTGCTTTGCCAGCTTTCTAGTTATTTCTTCAATTCTACCTAACTTTTTTCCGTTAACCGGAAAAGGCTTACAGTCGCGAGAAACTTTTTAACTTTTGGGTAAATATTTTGAAATCTAGATTTCAATTGGAGTGTCTAGACTATCTTCTTTATTTTTAACTGTCTTTTCTCAGCAGGATTCTCAAACTTCTGGGATCCTCTTGGAGGATTTTGATACTAGTTTCATCAACAAAGTCTACCACAGTCATGTTGATGATCTATGTGAGTTGAACTTAATTATTATATTCATCTCTCTTTTCATCATTGACCCATCTTTGGGGATTTATAGTTTTGTTTTGTTTGATGTAAATGCTTCTTAATGCAGCTAATATCAACTCTTCATCCATAGTGGCAGCTGCTTCCCTTGTTGCTCGAACCCTTTACATTCTTGCCAGTGATAACAAAGATTTTAGTGCCTCAGCTCTAAGTGCTATCTACGTGAACGTCTCTTTGGTTGAAGAGCTTTTGGGTTGCTTACTTGCCTGTGAACCTGGCTTATCATGTGGGTTGGTAAAGCACTATGTTTCACCCGTCAATACTTGCCCAAGCCATTATGTTGGTGTTATTGTTGGGGAACCTTCATCCACGCCTTATCCTGCTTATGTGGGTGATGTTCCAAGGTTCGTGTGGAATTTTCTGGCGGACAAAACATCTCTCCCGTCAAAGAATGCTAGTTCTGCTTGCCCACATAATTGCAGCAATACAGGTGAAATCTGCATCCGGGTGGAAGCAGATGGGAAGGGAGTCTGTGTTGTCTCCACGACCAGGTATTTTCTCGACAGATATCTTAATTAAATAGAACGTGTGCCTAAATCCTGAATTTGTTTGAGTGGTATTGCATTCATAGATGAAGATTGCTACTTGTGTCAGCTCCGTTGTTAAATCTTGGACCTCCCAGAACCTGCACCAGTCAAGATGAAATTATCATTATAGAAGTTGCTATTGAACTTGCGTAAAAGAATACCAAGAAGAGTGTTATTGGCACGGCATGCCAATAGCAGTGCTTGGGTAGAGACTCTTCCTAGCCTTTGGGCATACTGTTTAAATGCACCTAGCCCTTCCAAGTTGGATATGAAGTGAAAGATCCGATGATTAAAGGTCCTCATACCACATGTTAATGAGATTAGCACCCGTAACTTGCCCCTTTTGGAGAGCATAGGTGGAACTCAAATTATCCTAAGGTAGAAACCAAGGTTTGCCAACGTGATTCATGGTTTTTGACTTATTGGGTTCTTTGCGATCCATTTCCAAAGTTCTTGTTCCCCTCTCTAATCTTAAAAAATTGCGTGCATGCTTGACTGCCCTCATAGCCAGTCTGATGGGTCTGTACCTGGGTGAAATACATCCCCTCAGAGCAAATATTTGTGGACGCACCCGAAAGAGTAATTTTATACTGACCTTCTGACTTATGGTTTAAATTTCAGGTATGTACCGGCATACTCGACTCGTTTGAATTTCGAATCAGAAACGTGGAAGGTGTTACCCCAGAATACCTCTGATCCTATGGGGCTAATGGATCCTGTTTGGTCTGAGAGCAATTGGAATTCTATACAGCTTAGGGTGTACTCTGTGCAGAATGCTACTTATGACCATCTGATCCTGCTGCTGGGCATTTTGGTTACAGTTTTGGCGTACCTTGCAATAGTTATGGTCAGAACCTTCATATCAAAGGCCCTGAAGCGGGATTGACATATATCACTTTTAAATTACAATTTTTTGGTTTAAGAGTAACTTCTATACATTGCTCATTAGCAGCAGATCGACCCTTCGCATGGCTGGGTAATTTTTCCTGGGAAAAACATAAATGGAGGACTCAGGAAACAAGAGACTCATTGGTTGCACTATTCTGTTAATCAAGTCATTAATTTAGAACTTGTTTTCGTTAGGGTTGTAGTATTATTTGACTGCATTGTTGTTTACCGTCTCCCCCTTCCCCTTGCCAGGGATTGTCTCGATAAGTATATTATCATCTTCAAATGTTACCGAATGGTGAGAGGTAGTACGGAATTTTTATACTTGTTGTCTACATGAGCATTTCATGAGTTTTATATCGTATGAGCTCATGGTAGAGAACGCCACACTCTACTGTGTGCATGCCAGGACATCTATTACTAACGGACAGTGAGATTCAGTCCGTACAGAGCAAAGCTTGAAGGCCGTATTCAGGCCCCCAGTCTGCTGCCATAGTCATGGAGAATAGTTCCTTTTGCATTTAGTCATGAAGAACCATCATAAATACAGACGCAGTTAAGTTGCAAAGACTTGTTGTGTCCTTTACCTTCATGCGCCAGACAGGTTTCATGATTTTTGACGATCAATTAGGCAGTAACAACCCTTCGACATGGATTTGTGTCACGGGGTGACAAATTGCTGGCATAGTGGATGTGCTAAAAGTTGATAACAGAGACCAAGAACGGCGCCTGCTTTTCTATCAAAATGTCGAGATATACTCGGGTTAGAATGACTGCCAGAAATCTGATCTGCTGCTGCGAGCGACGAGCCATCGTTGCCAAGGCGTGGACTGCTTTGATTACGTCTTGGTCTGTGTCATAAAAGTTGGGCATCACTGCCAGGTGCAAGTTATCAGGTCTTGGTCCTATGAGATAGAAGGAACGAAGTAGTACACAATGTAGGGAACTATGATTGATGGCGACTGGAACGCCGATAAGTGCTCTGCTGCAAATGGATTGGTTAAACGGGTTAAATTAAATGGGTAAGTGATCCATCGTGACCCATTATTCATGGGCAAATTGGGTCATTCTTTAAATGGGGTGGTTGCGCCTAGAAGTGTCAATGGGCCGGGCTTGGGCAGGCCCTGTCCGGGCTTAGCAGGCCAGGGCCAAACCGGGTTTTGGACCTTGCAAATTGGGCCGGGCCAAATGTGAGGATATCCTGGCCTGATCCAAGCCCAAGCCCTGGGCTACTTTAGGGCAGGGCTTGGGCATATGTATATATATATATGGGAGTTGATCTGTTGATAGTGCTAGCAATTTGCTAGTGCGATTTGGCCGTCCACGGGCGATCTGTGTACGGTCCAGGTCTTTTTTTTGCATTCTTTAAGTCCGTCCGCTACATTATGTAGCGGACGAGAAAAAGAGACAACTAACTCTTTTTATTCTCTGGAAAAGAGACAACCCATATGTCAGACCTGAAAAAAGACAACTTTTCTTTTCTCTCTCTTCCTCATCTCTCATCCTCTCATCTTCTCCCTTTCCCTTATACCCATTCTCTATGTTATATTATGAAGATGCAGATCTGGAAAGGAGGCTGTCACAAGCCCGAAACCGCCAGAGCCGCTGTCCAGTCTTGGAGGCACTGCCTTTGTCGCACTGCCGATGGTTCTCGACGGTGGAGGGAGGTAGGATGTGGTGCGACGGCAATCCTGGTGCCAAAAATTGCAGAGACCGACATTTTCGTAGCAAGATTTGTAGAATTAATGAGTGAAATCGGAGGGTAGATGGTCGGTGGAGACACCGATTGAAGGCGACGACGGTGGCTGTTGAAGTGGTGGGTATCTATTTGTCTATGTGCAGAATTAGATCTTGTCTTGGTCAATTTAATGGTGGTTGAACAGTGTTGGTGGATCGATGATGGGTGAGATGGTGAAGGTGGTCGATGGTGGTGGCTTTCACAAAAATGGTGGAAAGGTTATGGTCATGTCTCATTTATTTATGTCTCTGACCATTTTCTTTTTTTTCTCTTTGGTGGAGACTACATTTGTGTATGGGTTGTGGCTCTAGTTTTCTTCTTCTTCATGGTGGAGCCGCAACAGAGAAAAGAAGGGTCGAATATGCAGTGGGTAGTGCATTAGTTGGAGAGAGCTTAATGGTGAAGGCCATATCATCTAATCTGGTGAATTCAAGATTAACCCGATGGATACAAGAGGTGGCAGATTGCTGAGTCCAAGAGAAGAAGAGCCACTTTTTACGGTCTTTCTTCATGTTGATCTTCTTGGCATATTTGAACAAGAATGTGAAAATGATAATGAACATAGTTTGTTCAAAGGAAAATATCATAAAAATTCAAGAGAGAAAGAGCGAGAAGAACATAGTTTGTTCAAAGGAAGAACATAGTTGCCATCCGCTACATTATGTAGTGGACAAGTTGTCTGAACATTAATGACAGAAAGAGAAAAAAAGGTCTGAAAGTTGTCCGCTACATAATGTAGCGCACGTAACAGACTGAACATTAATGACAGAAAGAGAAAAAATGTCTAAAAATTTGTTCGCTACATAATGTAGTGGACGTAACAGACTCTGTCATTTCTGTCAGAACATTAATGACATAAAGAGAAAAAAGGTCTGAAAACTTGTCCACTACATAATGTAGCGGACGGACTTAAAAGAACGCACAAAAAAAAGATCTGGACCGTCCACAGATCGCCCGTGAACGGCCAGATCGCGCTAGCAAATTCTCTTATTTTGCTCGTGCTATCAACGGATCAGCTATATATATATATATGCTTAATTTGAAATAAGCTTATTACAAAAGAAAGTGAATTAAATTTCAAATCCAATTCTGAATTTCAAATCCAAATCCTAAAAGAATTAGTTTCAAACAGACCGTAACTTATGTGATTTAAAACAAAAAAAAAGATCCACCTAATGATTTAAATAGGGATAGAGGCTTTATTTTTGAATTAATTTTACAGAAATAACGAGGATTATATTCGTCAGCCAAATGTAACCTAAAAACTAATATTAACCTAATCATTTTAAAACTTAACCTAATCAGTATACTGACATAATAGAACTTAATTTTGATATTTGTATCCTTAAAATTACTTTCTAATATGAACATAAAATTTAGTTATCAGAGCAAACAAAAAATCATATTATATTTAGAAGAAAAAAAATGATGTTACAATTAAAATACAAACAGCTCATGAGGATTTAGTACAAAAAATGATCTAACAAGTGATTTATTTTTAGATAGTCCTTAATATTTAAATTTACTTAGCTTTGAATGATAATGACGATTATATTCGTAAGCCTTATGTAATTTCATTCTAGAAGATAAATCAATTTATTATGACTTATTTTTTTAATATTATTTTCTTAAAACCACTCCTAAATTGAAATATCAAGTTAAAAAACAAAAAAATTAAAAATTAGGGTCGGGCCTGGGCCGGGCGAAAATCCGGGCCAGATCTAGACCCAATCCGAGCATGTTCAGGGCCGGGCCAAACCGGGCTTTTTTGGGGCCTGTGGGGCTGGGCTTTTTCCTCCAATTTTTAGGCCTGGCCCTTGGCCATATGGACCAGGGCCGCACTGTTCATCCTTTCGTAAGTGATGCTGTTTCCGTCCGGCCCGGTCCTTTTGACACCTCTAGTTGCGCCCATTAATTCGTAAGTGATGCTGTTTCTGTCCAGTTGCAAACCTCAAATTGAATGAAAGGCAAATACAAGACTCGATTTGCAGTGCAGATTTTCACCACCCCCCCTTCTATAAGAACTTTTAAAGTATATGGAGAAATAGAAATAGTGAAATGAAAATGTATAAAATGCACCAAAATGTAAAATGAAAGCATCTAATTCTAAGTAATCTGCTACTATGATGGCTTTTGGCAAGAAAGCTGTAGGCTAATTGATCTCGTCGGCAAATAAGGCTTTAGTAAGAAAAAGATTCTTGATTGATGTTCCTCATGATCTTATAATGAGTCTTGCAACAAATCATAGTACAAACAAACATATAAAATTATTGTCACCTTAGAAAATAAGTGACTCTTTACCCCTATGATTTCAACCACCTTTCAGAACGGTAACTTACAATAAAAAATTAACAATCACCTTAATTTTGAATAATCCACGACCAATCCTCAAGTTCCTATCCCCCCTTTGTTTTATCAATGACATAACGATTGAAAAAATTGTTTATACTACAAGCAACCCCATAGCTAATCTTGACACATTCATCAACAATCCAAACATCACAACCGCCACACCAAACTATGACCACATCTACAACCACCGTCCATAGCTGCCATGCCATAATTACCACCACAGACAACTACAATTGACCATTATAGTACACTTACAACCATTGTAGTACACTTACAACCATAAGAACAACCATCGTCAGTTTCATCACCATATCCACAATTACAGCCCCCAAACACCCCACCCCCCCAAAAAAAAAAAAAAACTTCTCGCCAAACTACAATTATCATCACCCACAAGGACCATGACCACAAACACAACCTTGTAGATCTATAATCCTGTAAGTCTAAGCAAAGATGAAGAATCGTGATTTTAGGGTGGTAAAAGTGAAGACGAAGTGGCTGCACAAGTGGTCACGAGTAGTAATGATGATGGAGAAGGTGACGGTGAGTGGCCACAAGCAACATCGGTGATGACATATGGTCTGGAGCAATAAAAGAGACAACATGCTCAAGAGCAGCGACAGTGCTAGATGGTCACGAGCGGCGTTGGCAGGTTCAATCTTCAGCTATTGGTCACGATAGAGTCTTGACTTAAAAAATCAAACTACAAAGAATGGGCAAATGAACAACCATTTACAATTCACTTAAACCAGCAGGTTAATAAGCTCTAAGGTTACAGGCTAATTAAAACCCGCTTATTTAATGGGTGGGTTTGAGTAGCTATTGAATAAGCATATTTGGGTGGGTCAATAGGTTTGGGCTGTGATTACACCCCTAATCAAAACCAAACCATTTTGAAGATGGGCATGTAAGAAATGATGATGGGAAACTTTGGGTCTGATTGTTTATCATTTTTATTTATATTTTGTGTTTTTATCTTCATTCCCCTGTGCAGATAGGATATATGATTGTGTACTTTTTTTATCTTTTCAATAACATATTTTTAGCTACTTATCTCAGATAATGGTGAGAAGTGGTATTCATATTTTCGTACTTTTGGGTTAGATTTTCCAAGAAAATAAAAAATGATAAACATACACAATAAAAAGAATCTTTTTGATCATCGTTTACAAAAAAAAATAAAAATAAACGATGATCAACGAATAAGACCTTCACTTTCTCGGTGGCACATAGAACATAAAGATTAAAGGGTACACCATAGGACTTTTGTGATTAAGAGAGGTCGTAAGGGGTAGAAGGTCCAATAAAAGTTTCCACGCGAAAAAACTGTGTGATAGGTAGCCAATAGAAATGAGCCGATGCAGTTGGGCTAGTTGATGCACCATGATCTATGTTACATGGACTCTTCGGTTTTGTGTGAAGTATTCGTGTCGGACACTCGACACTTGGACTTGGGTATGGGATATGTGTCCGACACATCTCATAGGATATGCCATTATGATACTATCTTATAATCTTTTGTTTAATTAGTAGTTGCTTTGAGTGGAGATAAATTGTCAATTAAAACCACATGCATCACATAAAATACCTTTTTGCCTTCGAAATAACTAAAAAATAATAATAAATATGAAAATTTTGCCGTGTCCCAGTGCCCTGCATTTTCAAAATTAGACGAGTCTGACACTTGGACACGTATCCGATCCGAACACTCGTACCGAGTCCGTATAACATAGACCATGATTAATCAAAGGATCACTGCGAGCAGTGCTATCCTTTTTAGTTTGACGAAATGTGTAACTTGCATGTTCACCTGTAAAGAGGCCATCTAGAGATTCTTTCGACATAACCTGATTTGCAAAGCTACCTACAGAAATATGAAGGTTGAGAATAAGATCAGCAATGAAATCGGGGAAGATACTACGGATAATACCGTCCTTCCATGCAAGGTTGTTGATTAAGTCAGATACCACCCTTAGATGTTGAAAGTCCCGCTTGTGTTCTACTGTTTATGTGATATGACTACCAATCAGCAACTGAATAGGTCGACCATTTCTAATTGGCCATTTTGGTCCCCGAATGTCTCCACCAACTGCAATACCATGCCAATCCCACCCCATGAGGCATTGGTTGTCTTTGTAACCACAATGAAGTTCAGTGTTTGGCTACAATGGAGGTGGCAAGTAAATCAGCAAGTTCAAAGAGAATCCTCCAGCTAACTTTGGCCAGTAATACTAAGTTGAGGAGATGCATGGGAGGAAAACCTAAAATCGCCTTTAGATTTAGGTCCAGGTAATGCTCGCTAATTACCCGATGTATATTAATTACACGCATTCTGATCACCTTTCCACGAAAAGGTTACATATGATTGAGTCCAGTTTCTTACAGGCTTATGACGTAATAATATTAAAAACCTACATATGATAAGCGGATAAAGAAGACAACATAGATTTAATCAATGTGGCTCTACGTGCTTTAGTCAAAAGCAATCCTAGCAAACATTCACATTTATGTTGATCCTTGTAACGAGGTCTTTCAAGAATTCCTTGCGAAAGAATGACTATGTCCAATGATGTGCCCAGATAGAGGCCAAAGTTGGGACCACTAGTATACTCAAGAAAGGAAGAATGTTAAGACTGACTATCGAAAATGATTTGTCAAAATTCAATTGCTGGCCGGAGTCCCGGAGATATGGATTAAGAAGAATTAGAGGACTTCATAGCATAGCAAGGGAGCAAGATAAAAGAACGGGTATTCTGAACAAGTTTTCACAGGTTTGTTGGTGGTTGTTTTAGAACTGTGCCTCAGGTTCCAGTAAGAATGTTAACTAGTCAATGGTGCCTTTTGTAACTCTGTATCTTGCATGACAAGAACTTATATCTATACAAAATTGCCAAAAATTAAACTTGACCTGTACCAATTCTCTGCCCGACTCCTCGCCTACTTCTCAAGTCCCGCTGAGTAATACTAAGAAGATCTGTCTTTCTTTGAAAAATATCATAAACGCGCAAAATCTTGTAAAACTGAGGCATCTCCACTGTACTCTGGAGTGCGAGCTTGTTAGCTTGACGTGTTCACCTAGCGGTTCCTAGATGGTTGTGTGTGTATTTGTTTTTGTGTGTGTGAGTTTGAGAATAGGAGTCTTACTTTTGACTAATTTCACCCTCCTTTATTACCGATGGATCAAAAGTGCCGCTAAAAGAGTGACAAAAAGGTATGAACTTCAACAAAAAAAGTGGGGTAAATTGTAGACAAAATCATATCTCTCTCTCTCTCCCCCCCCCCCCATCCTCTCCTTGATAATGAGTAGAGTGCCATTTCAATGGGGAACACGTGTTACAAGTTCAAGGAAATTTGGCCGGTGCTACTCTTACAAAGCTAACTAAACAAATGTAATCCCCAGACATATTGCAATCAAATGAAAGCATAGCATATCTTACACTTTATCTTAACATGATATAACTTGCCAAAGACTAGAGGGTTATGATGGAATGAACAAACTAAAGTGCACAAGATTAACGCCAAAGGTTATACTTTGGAAATAGAGCTATAACGAAGTAACACTAAAAGAAGTTTTATGGGTTCTTTTTCTTTTAATTGTTATGTAACAACACGATAAATTAAAAGAGCAAATCTCGCCCTAAAACCACCGGCCCAGGCTTTGCTATCTTCATCTACATTTGACACTTGATTCCATTCATTAACCAGCTTGAAGAAACAAATCAATCATCGGATACCAAGATCCTATCAACGTCCACTCGCACAACATTTGTTGCTGCAATAACTTGTTTGCCAAACAAATACTTGGACAAAGGTCTCTTTGACTTCAACCAGAACAATCACCTTATTGTAAGAGATTCATAACTTACAAGCGCGCCGAGCAAAATATACGAACTCGGCATCACCAAAGCCAACCAAAAACTGACACCCTTCTCACCACAACCCACCAAACACAAATTCACCATCTACACAGACATCTAGCCTAGATCCACACATATCATTCGGGCATAACAAGGTCCTTCCTAGCTACTCTAAAGGGGAAGGGGGCAACCTGCCATGAAAAATGCACTTGAGATCATTTAATACACGGCAGATTTGTTAAAGAATCAAGTGAATCATTTCGCCAGAAATAATGCCGACTTTGTGGACAAAGAAGGCACCAGTGTCATTGGAAAAGCTTGCAGGAAGGTCCCCAGCCTGGTGGCAATATTTGTGGAGGTGGTGTAGGTTTTGAGAGAGACTCACTAGTCACTGGGCCAAAAATCATACCCCACCCAATCAATAAAAACATTTATGCTCCAACTTGTTAGCATCTTCAATTTCCATGTATTTGGCTTGGTTACCATTTTCAAACTTGTTTCCTAAAACACCGAGTCCAATAACGTGTTACCACAAGGGGTTCTGAATTATCTTAGTGAAAGAACAAAAGGTGATTCAGAAATAAAGGCTCTCAATCATACTCATTTTAGCTGTAAAATGGTATTCGAGCTATGTAGAAGAGTGTGTCAAAACATATCCTTGCAAGTTTATTATTGGAATTAATTAATTAATCAATCAATCAATCATAGTTTTTGTATTTTCTGGTGTGCTTTGCATTTAAATTTTATATCATAATATAATTTCGAAAACAGTATCCAAACAAGTGGATATACGGTTTTTAATCTTATGAACTACGTCTCATTTCACATATTCAGATACATTAAAATAAAAACAATGGATACGGTAATCAAATGACTTCTTAATCAAATACTAAAAAATGTCAAAAAAACAAAATTAACGAAAATCGTATATAAGAGCTTTTTAATTTTATTATTTACAATTCTTTTGATGAAAACTTAATTAAAAACCGTAAACTTTTCAACTTGAAGCCGAAATCGGGTGAACTGCTAACCGACTCGCCACCGCATGAACACGTCGGGTCTGTGCACACAGCAGAAACGTTGTATGGTGCACACTGCACACACGCCCCATATATTTCCCCAGCTGATACAAAACACAAACACGCACTCCACATCCCCTGTGTGCGCGCCCGAGACACACTCGAAGAGATGGGGTTAGGCCTGCTAGCGTCCAGAGCCCTCCGATCAACAAGAGCCTTCTCACCTCTAAATCCTAGAAATGTACGCACCATCGTGTCCACCCCGGAGCTGCGGAAGCCCGAGGCGGCTGCCGCCGTGGCTCAGCCGGAAGCCGATCTACCGAAGCGGACTCCAGTGGCCGGAGCTAGGGTTCACCTGCCTAATCCGGAGGACGCGATCGAAGTGTTCGTCGACGGGTATCCGGTCAAAATCCCCAAGGGAATGACCGTCCTCCAGGCGTGCGAGCTCGCGGGGGTTGACATTCCTCGATTCTGCTACCACAGCCGCCTGTCGATCGCCGGAAACTGCCGGATGTGCCTCGTTGAGGTCGAGAAGTCGCCCAAGCCGGTTGCTTCGTGTGCCATGCCCGCTCTTCCAGGTCACATATCGAAACGCACGCCCATATAGGATGGATTATATTTTGATTAACCCTTGATTTGGTGATCTGGATTTCAATTTTGTGGTCTATCTGCTGATTTGGAGCTATTTTTGTTGCAATAATGCCGATTGTTTGAATTTTCGCTTACTTATGTGAATTCTGTTTGCTTTCAGTATCTTGGTTTATTAATTTCAATTTTGCTTGTGGGTTAAAAGGGATATGTTCTTCGCCCCGTTAAGTCTTTAGTAGCATTTGGTGATTTGACTGCAGTGTTCTCTTCGTATATGTCCCTTAATTACCCTAATCGTTTGACATTTATGCTTGTTACCACTGGTCTACCATAGTATTAGCTGTTGTAAACCAATATGTATAGTTTCGTAGCCAGTAGTGTTTTTTGGTTGTGGTGTTGTGGCGTGTGAAACTCTTTGGGTTGATATGTTACTGCTATCTGAGTTCCGTGATTTATATTTGAGTCTCGTTTAATTCTTCCTTCTTGACACGTGAATGCTGGAGTATAGAGTTTGATAAGTCTTTTTTGTATTTTTTTTTATTTTATCATTTCTTAAAGCATAACTGAATTTTTAGGGATTAGGAAGTTTTCTTGGCTATTCTTTTTTGTAATTTGTTTGGGGTTATTGTCTTAGGGATGAAGATAAAGACGGATACACCTCTGGCGAAGAAGGCACGAGAAGGGGTGATGGAGTTCCTATTGATGAATCATCCATTGGATTGCCCAATTTGTGACCAAGGAGGAGAATGTGATCTCCAAGATCAGTCTATGGCTTTTGGTTCTGATCGAGGTCGTTTTACTGAAATGAAGAGGTCTGTGGTTGATAAGAATTTGGGTCCTCTGGTCAAAACCGTGATGACTCGATGCATTCAGTGTACAAGGTATGTATCAGGCACCTGTTATCTGAGCTATTTTCATTTTAAAGTTAAAGACTCTTTGAGGAATCCACTATTATTCATTGAGAGGGGTCAATAAAACTATGTGTCTTGTCACCTTTCACATCTTAAGTGATGCTCGTTTCTCTCTTTATATTAATTGAAACATGGTTAAATCCATTACACGGAAGTACTTACCGTTGTGACGCAGAGAAAATTATGCACATAGAATTGCAACCGAAGTTTTGGGTATGCATTAGTTTAGGACTGAAATGGCAAAAAAGAAAATTAGAGCAGGGAAGTTTCAGAACTGTGTCACTAGAATCGAAACCAATGTATAGCGTAGTAGAGCTATTTATCACCTAAAGATTACCTAATGTACAATCTTTTACTCAAGTGAAAGATTGAGTCAGCATGACATAGTTTTCCATGCATTTGTGATTTTGTGAGAATTACGCAGTTGTTAAAGGCTCAGAATTTATTGGGTACTTATACTGTTTCATTTTTGAGCATTTGATGTGGTTAGCAGTTTCTTAGGGAGTTAGTCCTACTGGTGTGTGTGCTGGACATCTTGCTATGATATTTTTTTTTTGGTAGCAACTAGGAGATTGCAATACCTGAATTAGCTATTGGTAGTTTGATACTACTACTCATTCTCTCCTTTCATTTTCTGACTCTAGATCCCCACTTTGCAAGCGTTTTCATTATCACGTATCATACTGAAAGAAGTGATTGTATTCAGAGCGATGGGTTTGTGTTCATGTGTGACTGGCATGTCTGTTTGTTGGACACATGTCCAATGAATTTATATTCACGCCAGTAATGTTGGACTTCTCTGATGAGATCTTCAAAATCCAGATGTTATTCTGGACAAGCAGTATTATCATGTTAAAGATATTCATGGAAAATTGGGTTATGTACTATCAACTTGAACAAGATTTGTATCGGAATTTGGAATTTGTTTGTGCTGCTTTTTCAGGCAAAATATGACCAACCTTTCTAGCACTAGTTAGTAGCTGGAGTGAAAAGGAAGCAATTGTTCTTTTCTCCTTCCTTTAACTGGTGAAGCAACCATGACCGACCGCAACATTTCAAATTTATGGATCCGTATGTTAGTGGCTTACTGCAATACAAGAACATATACGCACTTCCGTTTGGAGATATATCAGTGTCAGTAATGTCATTCTCCATTTGAGGCTGCAACCTAGGTTGTAGCCACCACATTACGTTGATGGTGTACAGTAGGTTTGTTAGCTGTGATTCGTGACATATTTATAGGCAACCTCAGGAACATTATTAGCAGCATTTTCATATCGTCAGTACCACAATTAGCGACTGTTAGTCGTTGCACTGTGGAGGGTGGGGGGGGGGGGGTGTGAGGGGGTGGCGGCATTGTGCGGGGGAGAGCAAGAGGTTGTGGCCTCTTGCCAGAACCCAGGTTGCTGCCAAAATTTATCCTTATTTCAGTTCTTTGCTGTCTGATGTCAATCCTGAACTTTGCTTCTACCTTGATTCTAAGTTGCTAATTATTGGAGAACATAAAGTAATGGTCTTTTGATAAGCAACTAACTAGACTAAAACATTTTAAAAAGAGGTGCACCCATGTACCTGAGAGTACAGAAGTAACCTGTTAAAGATTTGTGCGTGAAGCACCTCTAGTTAAAACTACAACATGCTAGACTAAAATAAGTTACATTAAATTTTTGCTTCTATGTCCATGATACGTGTGCAAATTAGTGCAGCAATGCAGCTTTTACCAAGCTACTGATATGGGCATGTTTTCTTGCACAGATGTGTCAGGTTTGCAACTGAGGTAGCTGGAGTTCAGGATCTTGGCATGTTGGGCCGTGGAAGTGGAGAAGAAATTGGGACTTATGTCGAAAAACTTATGACCAGTGAACTTTCCGGGAATGTCATAGATATCTGTCCTGTAGGAGCGCTCACGTCAAAACCTTTTGCCTTTAAAGCCCGAAACTGGGAGTTAAAGGGAACAGAGACTATTGATGTTACAGATGCTGTGGGTTCCAACATTCGAATTGATAGCAGAGGTCCGGAGGTCATGCGCATTCTGCCACGTTTGAATGAGGTAATCTTCTCATGAAGTGAATTACTGTCTTATTTTCTGTTGTCCGTGTCATCTGCATATGTACTGGGGCATAGCATCTCAATTTTGTGTTTTGTTTCACCTAACCATTGCCCCTGATCACTTACGGACACGATCAAGTTTCTAAGTCTGGAATAGAAGTAAATAATATGGTTGTTGATGGTTTCATAGCCTGTTCTTCTGAATGCACTAACTAACTTGTTCTGTACAGGATATATAATTTTTACACATAGATATGGACTATGAAAGCAGAGTGGATATTTCCTACCTCGCAGTAGAAGTAGGCAAATGGGTTGATGGTCTTTTGGCCATGATTTCTGAGTGCAAGCACATTGGTTTTTTAACCAAGAAAAGATGTTCGCAAATCTCTAAACTTGAAAGGACTATGCAGATAGATTTGGTGGGTGTCTTTGGTATAGGAATGAGCTGGAATCATAACTAAGCTGGGATTTGCTTGGCTGTGGGTTCTCTCTCTCATTTTCTAGGAAACTAGGGAGCTGCATTTGGCATTATAAGTTTTGCATCGTTACATATTTCAAGTTCTAACATTTTGCTTTGCACTATAGAAGAAGAGTTTTTTCTTTCCTTGTATTTTGACTTTGTATTCTGAAGTTTGATGGCTTATTTGGGGTTCTGCATTATTGTCATATATGTCTTACATTCCCTTCCCTTAGCAGTACATGTATTTAACCTGCGGCTCATTATTGGTGTAATATGTTTTACTGACATACTGCAGGACATCAACGAGGAATGGATATCAGACAAAACACGTTTTTGTTATGATGGCTTGAAAAGGCAGAGGTTAAATGACCCTATGATTCGTGGAGTTGATGGGCGTTTTAAGGCTGTAAGCTGGCATGATGCTCTTGCCGTGGTTGCTGAGGCCATGCACCAAATTAAACCAGAGGAAATTGTTGGGGTTGCTGGTAAGCTGTCTGATGCAGAATCCATGATGGCCTTAAAGGACTTCTTGAACAGAATGGGGTCGAATAATGTCTGGTGTGAAGGAAATGGTGTGCATACCAATGCTGATTTGCGTTCAAGTTATCTCTTGAATAGTAGCATCAGTGGTCTGGAGAATGCGGATGTTTTCCTTTTAGTTGGTACTCAGGTAGTTTTCTTACCTTTGGTGATAAT